>ONZH01002474.1:0-35993 GCA_900303285.1 Rhinella marina
CACAGTTGATTTCTTCACACCAAACTGCTTGCCTATTGCAGATTCAGTGTTCTCAGCCTGGTGCAGGTCCACAATTTTGTTTCTGGTGTCCTTCGACAGCTCTTTGGTCTTCACCATAGTGGAGTTTGGAGTGTTTGAGGTTGTGGACAGGTGTCTTTTATACTGATAACAAGATCAAACAGGTGCCATTACTACATGTAATGAGTGGAGGACAGATGAGCCTCTTAAAGAAGAAGTTACAGGTCTGTGAGAGCCAGAAATCTTGCTTGTTTGTAGGTGAGCAAATACTTATTTTCCACCATAATTTGCAAATAAATTCTTTAAAAATCAATGACAATGTGATTTTATGGATTTGTTTTCTCATTTTGTCTCTTATAGTTGAGGTCAGGGGCGTAGCTATAGAGGGTGCAGAGGTAGCAGTCGCTACCGGGCCCAGGAGCCTGAGGGGGCCCAAAGTCCCTTGTGCCACATAAGAAGACACACAAAGTACTGAGGGAAGGGGGGCTCACGCAGAACTCTTGCACTAGGGCCCATGAGCCTTTAGCTACGCCCCTGGTTGAGGTCTACCTATGATGTCAATTACAGGCCTCTCTCATCTTTTTAAGTGGGAGAACTTGCACAATTGGTGGCTGACTAAATACTTTTTTCTCCACTGTATATGCAATGCCACTAACATCCTACATGAGGGAATATGACTTAGGCTTCATTCACACGACTGTATTTTGTTTCCGTGTCCGTTCCGTTTTTTTTGCGGACCGTATGCAGAACCATTCATTTCAATGGGTCCGCAAAAAAAAACGGAAGGTACTCCCTTTGCACTCCGTTTCCGTATGTCCGTATTTCCGTTCCGCAAAAAAGATAGAATATGTCCTATTCTTGTCCGTTTTGCTGACAAGGATAGCCATTGTTACAATGGATCCGCAAAAAAAACAGAAACACGGATGCCATACGGAACGTCATCTGTTTTTTTTTGCGGATCCGCAATTTGCGGACCACAAAACACATAAGGACGTGTGAATGAAGCCTTAGTTTGGTGTTTCCTCCGATATATAGCCCATTAGTGATGTCACTAGTATTCAGCATACAAGTGTCCTCTTTATTTATGCAATACCTGAGAGCAGGGATTATCTGCAAATGGTTTGTTGTGTAATGTATTGTATCGTTATGCAGTTTCATTTTGTGTATTATAACCAGCATAGCTGTGTAAGGATGGCACAGCCAGAGTTAACAATCTTGTCTCAGACCTTGTAGGAAGCTTGGTGGTGGCGGGCTCCACCCGTAGCTTGAGGTTGTTCTGGGAGAGTTCAGAAAGAGGAGACAAAGTCCATGCGCTCCCTCTTCTCAGGCCCAAAAAGCTTCAGAGACTAATCTGTGCAAGATCTAGAGAAAGAGAAGAAGAGAAAGAAAGGAGAATTAGAAAATTTGGAATCTGCATGGCCAAGCATAGGAGTCAGTAAGTTAATCTGTTACTATGGCCATTCAGACTTTGCTATAGTGAGGGACACTGTTAAGACACCCATCATACTTGGACACGTCCTGGCCAGATGTGACTTTGAAACCCTGTATCCTGCAGCGGACATTACTGCCATTCTTGCAAGAATACTATTACCCACCATAGATTCTACTGAAAGATAATGTGGCAAAATAGTGTACAAAAAGTGCCTTATGTTCTTGCTTTAATCCATAATGTACATCGCTATATGGAAGAGAATTACAATGTGTATATTATTGGAGCTATGTTTTGAGACCATTACACACTCCACATGAAATAGCTTGCAATCATACAGACATTTAACTTCATAGACACCCCAAATACCATCAGAAACAGGGTGTGCAATAGATAGTGATGTGATAGTCAGAGCCATTGCCACTCCCATCCTCCGCTCTGGCTCTTCCTGGGTCGCTGCATTTCTACTCACTGTAGTGCATGTATCTAGTACCCTAGAGCAGGGGTTTTCAACAAATGGTTTGTTATGTAATGTTATATTATGTACTGAGCCCAATATAGCTGTGTAAGGATGGCACAGACAAGGTTAAAAATACTGGCTCTGCTCTTGTAGGCCATTAAATGTGGGCTGACCTTAGGGGATGGTTAACTGGAGTTTAGAGATAGAAGAGGCAATGTCCATGCGCTCCCTCTTAGGCCCAGACAGCTACTGAGACTAAGACCTAGCGATAGTCAGGCACAACATCGCTAGGAACGCTCATTAGCAATGACCTGACTGTGCTGATTACCCGATGCAAATGCTCGTCCTTTGAGCAATGGCAATCTTTAAGCAGGAAAAGTGTTCTCTTTAAGCCACACGCCTGCGCAGCTTCCATAGTGCCTCCACTCAGAACCTTTGTAGGCCCGCTCACTGCCTCAGCCCTCAGGCCCGCCCACTGACTTGCTTGCAGTCATGGGCCCGGCTGGAAATTTCAAAAAAAGATGCCCAGTCGCCACAATTGGCAGTGGTACAACCAATGCAATTTGGGCACATATGATTTTAATTTAGTAAAAGGAACAGGCTGCATCACAGAGCAGGGGCCCGTTCTTTTCACCAGCTGCAGCTTGCTTTCTGTTCTGTATAGTCACATACTGTAGTTAATACGGTTGAAAAAAGACATAAATCCATCAAGTATAGGCAAACAACAGCTTCAGTACAGTTATTATTAGACTGCTAACCACTGTTCAATCTCCCCACAAATTCCTCTCTGCCATCTTTTCTACTCCCCCACCTGACATTTACTGTTTGCCACCTGCTCCCACCAAGGATCCCCTGCTAAGGTTTTCACTCTGCTGTCCCCCACAGAGCACCTTAGTATGTAAGTGCTCCCCCTGCTGTCACTTTGCTACCCATAAGGGGGCTTAATCACGGTGACATTTGAGGCCGTTCAACCTCACAGAGTTCACGCATGAGGCCTATGAGGCAGAAGAACAATTCAAGAGTTCACTGTGACCTCCTGCTCCAAGTCTTTTGTGATCACATCATCACGCAAGACCCAGCACAGGAGTGGCAATGTCATTGGGACCGCTAGATCATACTGTGGTTGGTGGTGGGGAACGGGAATTAGGTAAGTGGTTTGTTTTTTTGTTTTAATACTAAGCATTAGCACTACTGGGGGCAAGAGGGGTGGCAGCATTATATTTAACTGGCACCACTGGCGGCACCAACTATATAGGCCTGACACTACTGGGGGCACCAAGGAAGAGGTGAAGCAATATATAGACCTGGCGCTACTGGGGGTACCAAGGAAGGATGGGAGTGAAAGCATTATATATACCTGGCACTAATGGGGGCATGAAGTAAGGGGGAGTATTATATAGACCTGGTACTAGTGGGGGCACCAAGGAAGGGGGGAACATTATATATACCTGGCACTAGAGAGGAGGGCATTATCCACTGGTTCTACAAGAGGAGCATTATCTACTGCCACTACAGGGAGCATTATATATACTCGCACTACACGGGGCCTGGACGGAGCATCCATTCACCAAGGCTGACCAGGTGCTAAACTGCATGACAACGCCTAGTTTTGCATAGGTCATATGTTGGAAGACCATTGTGTACTGTGCCTAGAGGGAAGGGTGAGCACAAGGTGGAGAATGAGGAGGCAGAGGAGGATATTGGTGCAGAAATCTCAGCATTACAATGGGATTGCCAATAGCATAATAGCATTGCCATCACCTGGCCAAATTGCTGGTGAGCCAGGTCCGGAACAATATTTACTCAGTGGGCTGTGAAATACATATATTGTCCTTGGCCATAGTTACAACTCCATACGTCAGCACTGGTGTGAACTCTACCAGACACCAAGAGGCCCAAGGACTAACCCCCTTCTGCCCAACATATGTGTGCAGGGCTGGTACAGCTTATTTGGAAAAGTAATGTCGGCTTGTGACGCTCCACCTTGGGTGAGCACAAGCCATCAGTTCTCTGAAGTGTGCAGTCACCAACATGGAAAGGGAGGGACTGTAGTACCAACAACTTGACACATACTGTTGTCTTTTTGTAATCGCCTCATTGATAGAGTGCTGTCGAAACACAGTGACGAGGAGAAGGAGCATCAGGAGCAACAGATAACACTGAAGCCAGACACAGTGGCGTACCGCCCATATAGGCAGACCACTCCACTGCTATGGGGTCCGCGGCACAGGGGGGCCCGGAGCGCACGGGAGGCCCTGCCCCCTACTCTGCATCATTAAGATGCGTCCCGTCCCTGCGCTCCGGGCCTCTCCTGGCCCCCTCACTGCCGCAACTTTTACCCTAACGCGTCCTGAGAGCGCTCCTGTGCGCTCCCAGCTAGCCCCACCTCCACCCTCATGCGCGGCAAGAGGGGAAAGAAGAAGACCAAGGCCCAGCCCCCTCCAGAGTGGCGTCAGGACAAGTAAATGTAAGTTTTTATGGGTTTTATGTATGTATGTATGTGTGTGTATGTATGTATGTGTGTGTGTGTATGTATGTGTGTGGGTATATGCATATATACCCTCGTATACTCTCGTACACGGGAGTATTTAGAAGGGTCTGCGCCGCAGACCTCAACAGCAGCATCCATCCGGTTCTCCCATTCTACTTATTACAGGCTGTGATCAAGGTCCATTGTGGACCGAAACGTTGGCCCATTGTTCCTTTAAATGGATGGATAAATAAATCACTATAAGCTGCATATTTCGGAGTGCCGTGGTGTTCTTTACCTATATGGGTATATGCATACACTGTACGTACTGTATATTGTACAGCGTGGCGCAGGGGTTATATTGTCTGGCATGGTGTAACCGCCATGCATTTGTTGTACAGTATATATTATAATCCCTGTACCATGCTATACAATGTACAGTATAATCCATACACCATACTGTATAATATACAGTATAATCCGTACACCATGCTGTATAGTATACAGTATAATCCATACACCATGCTGTATAATATACAGTATAATCCATACACCATGCTGTATAATATACAGTATAATCCATACACCATACTGTATAATACACAGTATAATCCATACACCATGCTGTATAATATACAGTATAATCCGTACACCATGCTGTATAATATACAGTATAATCCATACACCATGCTGTATAATATACAGTATAATCCGTACACCATGCTGTATAATATACAGTATAATCCATACACCATACTGTATAATATACAGTATAATCCGTACACCATGCTGTATAATATCCAGTATAATCCGTACACCATGCTGTATAATATACAGTATAATCCATACACCATACTGTATAATACACAGTATAATCCGTACACCATGCTGTATAATATACAGTATAATCCATTCACCATGCTGAATAATATACAGTATAATCCCTACACCATGCTGTATAATATACAGTATAATCCATACACCATACTGTATAATATACAGTATAATCCGTACACCATGCTGTATAATATCCAGTATAATCCGTACACCATGCTGTATAATATACAGTATAATCCCTACACCATGCTGTATAGTATACAGTATAATCCGTACACCATGCTGTATAGTATACAGTATAATCCGTACACCATGCTGTATAGTATACAGTATAATCCGTACACCATGCTGTATAGTATACAGTATAATCCGTACACCATGCTGTATAGTATACAGTATAATCCGTACACCATGCTGTATAATATACAGTATAATCCGTACACCATGCTGTATAATATACAGTATAATCCCTACACCATGCTGTATAATATCCAGTATAATCCGTACACCATGATGTATAATATACAGTATAATCCGTACACCATGCTGTATAGTATACAGTATAATCCGTACACCATGCTGTATAATATACAGTATAATCCATACACCATGCTGTATAGTATACAGTATAATCCGTACACCATGCTGTATAATATACAGTATAATCCGTACACCATGCTGCATAGTATACAGTATAATCCGTACACCATGCTGTATAATATACAGTATAATCCGTACACCATGCTTTATAATATACAGTATAATCCATCCTTGTGGCAGCCCCTATTCAGTTAACGTCTCCTTAATTAAAAAAAAAAAAAAAATCAGTAGGTCATGTATACATTTCTTTATTGGCAAATGGGGGTGTGGCATGGGAGGAGCCAGGGTAGCATGTGGGATGGGCCGGGGTAGTGGGCGGGGTTAGAGGCCACATTCAGATTCTTGCTATGGGGCCCAATGATTTATATGTACACCCCTGGCCAGACAGCTTTCTTCTGCTAAAATTGTTGAGCCCTGACTGCTGGAGAGAGGGTGCAGGCCGGTGGGAGATGCAGCAGTTTCTGCACCTGGCTATAACACTAAATGAGTGGCACAGTTTTCCACGCCATTTTATGGCGACGCTCCATGTGTTGACACAGGGTCGTCGTGCCAACATTAGCCTGTCGCTGCTTTTATGAACCCTTGCACTGCTAGTGCAAGAGGTAGTCTCCCGAGTAGCAGACGGTGTACCCCTCCTGCGTTTGGATGCAAACCTCCCACTGTTTCCACCATGCTGTCTCGCGTGCACAATGCCACCCTAGCCCCCTCTTCCCCTGGCTCCCAAGTGTGATGAGCTATATCATCATCTATATCTGTTTTGTCATTACTTGTGTCATCCTGAACTCTTTCTTGCAAACGTCCCTGACCTCTTGCAACATGTGCTCCAATCTGACTGTCATCATTGGTAGTTGCACACCTAGAGGAGTCTGTAGCAGAACTCTCCTCCAGGGATTGTGGCAGCAGTTCAACACGATGCAGATGCCATATATTATACTGCCCTTTAATACTGAGGCACAGTAATTCTATGTATAAACTAACAGATTAACTATGAATGTGGCAGCAGTTCAACAAGATTCACACGGCAATATATTAGACTGCCCTTTAATACTGAGACACAGTAATTCTATGTTTGAACTAACAAATGAACTGGGATTATGGCAGCAGTTCAACAAGATGCACACAGCAATTACACTCTACCTGCACTATCCCTGCAGTCTTCCTATGCTCTCCCCACAGTCTCTAAAAACTCTCCCTACGATCTCCCTGTACTGTCCCTATCATATATTCTACTATCAATAGCATTCTGAAACACAGTCCCTAGCGCATAAGCATTTTTCCCTAAACTCAGCTCACAGTGAAATGGCAGAGACCGTGCAGGATAAGGCTTTTATAGGGTTGTGAAATCACAGGGGATGACTATCTACTGATTGGCTGGCTGCGCGGCATTATGGATCATATCGCATTCCCTGGCTTCTTACTTTCACTTTGTTACACGTGCAGCAGCAATTTTAGGAAAAAAAGGATTAATTACCACAGAGTGCAAGGAAATTAAGATTCACAGCAAATCAAATTTTTCCTAAACTTCAGATTCAAATTCCATTTCGGGTGCCTTGATTCACTCAACAGTAACAGGTGCTCATCTGTAGAACTGCGTGCCCCAATTTATCAATACTTGCATTAGTCTGTTGTAGGCTACCCGACTAGTACCCGCATTTATACTGATATTGGGGCACAGGGGCAACCTGTTATAGACTAGTACCAGCCCTCATATTGATATTGGGGCACAGGGCCAACCTGTTACAGACTAGTACCAGCATGTATACTGATATTGGGGCACAGGGGCAGGCTGTAGCAGACTAGTACATGCATTTATACTGATATTGGGGCACAGGGGCAACCTGTTACAGACTAGTACCAGCCCTCATATTGATATTGGGGCATAGGGGCAGGCTGTAGCAGACTAGTACCAGCCCTTATATTAATATTGGGGCACAGGGGTATACTGTAGCAGACTAGTACCAGCTCTCATATTAATATTGGGGCACAGGGGTATTCTGTAGCAGACTAGTACCAGCCCTCATATTGATATTGGGTCACAGGGGGAGCCTGTAGCTGACTAGTACCAACCCTCATATTGATATTGGGACACAGAGGCAGGCTGCAGCAGACTAGTACCAGCCCTCATATTGATATTGGGACACAAGGGCAGCCTGCAGCAGACTAGTACCCGCATTTATACTGTTATTGAGGCACAGGGACAGCCTGTTGCAGACTTTTTCCAGCCCTCATAATGATATTGGGACACAGGGGCAGCCTGCAGCAGACTACTACTAGCATTTATACTTTTATTGGGGCACAGGGACAGCCTGTTGCAGACTAGTTCCAGCCCTCATAATGATATTGGGGCACAGGGGCAGGCTGTAGAAGATTAGTACCAGTCCTTTTATTGATATTAGGGTACAGGGGCATCATATGAAAAGTTATGTATAGTCTGGTACTAGTCTGCTGCTCCAATATCAATGAATGGTTCCAAGGATGTGGAGCCTACCCTGAATATTGCATTGCTGCTGTTAGCCACCTCTTGCCTTTGGTCCTAAGGTAGTGGCAACTTGCCCCTGCTATCCCTATGGTGCTACATAGGACTACAGGTAACATCTACTACATTATCTGTTCTTAGAGAGTTATCACTATGTTATCTGCTTTGTTACATAGGACTGAGGCAATAAAAAGATATCTATTACAGATAACACAGCATATAATGCTGATAAAATAGTATCTGTAGATAATAACACATTATATTACCAACAAAAGGATATAATAGTGATAAATCAGTATCTGTAAGGTAACGTATTATTGATAGTAACATAGTAATTTACATCACATTATTACCTAAGACATCTTTTTATCAGCTTTATATCCTGTTATCAGTAATATATTGTGTTATTACCTCAGAGACAATTTTGTGTTAGCATTATGTCCTGTCATTGCTTATTTCCCCTTCTCCAGTCTCTGGTGTAGAAGTAGAAACCTCCAGTACTCCAGCTGTTGTGAAACTACAACTCCCAGCATGCATACTTCCTCTACTCTTCTCAGATGTCTCAAAGAAGTGAATGTAACATGCTGGGAATTGTAGTTTCGCAACACCTGGAGTGCCAAAGGTTGCTGACCACTGCTCTAGTGAATGTAACACTGACAGGACCTAGACACTGAGGACCTGCCGCCTGATCTGAGCCCCAGACTGCCTCTCTGACTCATTGTTGTTCATTAAGAAGAGGATTATTCTCCTCCATATCCAATCATCATCATTAGGAAAAGACCAGAGTCCAGTTCAGGGATGTTCTCTAATTCAGATGGGTCTCTGTAGGAAAATGTTCTTGTCTTGATGACAGTGCTGATACCAGACCCACACTGAAAGAGACGTTTAATGTTACTAGATGTGACCACTGCCCATTACAATACTGAGGGAGTGTGCTGTGTATAGCTACTGAAATTAGAATTTGACTACTCATTGCCGGCTTTCTAATGCAGTACAGATGTACTCTACAAAGTTTTACTCCTACCTAGGCTTGCCTTTATGTTTTTCTTCTCCTGGCACTCATTCAACTGTATCTCAAATACCTTGGCCAGAGTAATTGATTGGCAGTACCCCCTTGACACTCTGCAGACTGCAGCCAGGGTACATGTTCTATAAACTATGTTGGGTGCTCTGTAAATCTGTAACCAACATGTGGGTCAAAAACTTTGAGTTCTTTGCTGCAGGAATGAAATGATATGTGCTTGGCACAGGATATTTTGGCTGATTTGTAAATAGTGGCAGAGCATTTCTGGGCTACGATTGTTCTTATGATGTTTAATTGAATGTGGATACTTAAAGGGGTTCTGTAGTTTTTTCAAACTGATGATCTATCCTCTGGATAGATCATCAGCATCTGATCGGCGGGGGTCCGACACCCGGGACCCCTGCCGATCAGCTGTTTGAGAAGGCAGCGGCGCTGCAGGATTGCCGCGGCCTTCTCTGTGTTTACCGCAGGCCCAGTGACGTCACGACTACTATCACTGGCCTGGGCGCGGCTAAGCTCCATTCATGTGAACGGAGCTTAGCCCCGCCCAGGCCAGTGATACTAGTCGTGACGTCACTGGGCCTGCGGTAAACACAGAGAAGGCCGCGGCGCTCCTGCAGCGCCGCTGCCTTCTCAAACAGCTGATCGGCGGGGGTCCCGGGTGTCGACCCCTGCCGATCAGATGCTGATGATCTATCCAGAGGATAGATCATCAGTTTGAAAAAACTGCAGAACCCCTTTAAAGCATTCTTTCTTCCAGTGACACCAAATACCATAACAGGACTCTTAAAATGATCGTATCCCAGTAGTGATGAAAAAAGAAAGAAAATAAAGGAAAGGAAGTCCCGCATAGAAAGCCTGCCAAAGCTCACCAATTTCTTCACTAGGTTGTCAAAAGAAGCTGAACCTGTGGCTCAAGTTTCTAGTCCTACCATTTCTCCCGAGACTTCCCAGTCACAGCCGTTAAGCATGGAAGAGGTGGTAAGTGAAACTAACCTTACCATTTTTTCTGATGATCTGGCACTTTGGCTTGAAACACTGGCTGAAAAATAGTGATGCGAAATTATCAAATGTAGGCCAGTTCAAATAAGGGATTTTTATTTTTATCAAAATGACTACAAAGTCCCTTGTCAATTTACTGTTGACAGTTACCAGATGAAAATTAAAAATGCAGAGAAAATACCTAGAAATTGGCTAGCTTATTATTATAATTCTGTGTTCTCCTTCTGTGATGCAAGTTTGCTGTTAGTAGTGGTTTGTATCGCTCCTGGATCAATATTCACAACCATTTAAGAGAGCATTTAAAAAAGGAGCACATCGTGCAAGTATGCAGACTTGCCGTGAATTAGCAGAGAGGCTAAAAAAGTCACAACCATTGACAGGGCTAGTCAGGAATTACGTTCTCTTGAGGTACATCAATGGAGAGCCGTTTTAAGGCTAGTTTCACACTAAAATCTTCTGGCAGGCTGTTCTGGCCATTCTGAGCTCATCGTATCCAGCAGAGCACCACCAGGGTCAATTCAATTTAATGGGACCTGACAGGGATTCAGTCTGTTTCCATCGTTACTGCCCCCTGTACTAAAACTGATGCTTGCGACTTTTTTTGGCCACATAGAGTTGAGGGCAGAGTCAACACCATGAGATTGGCAAGGATTGACATGAAGGAGATCAAAAATCACTACTTCAGTAACAGAATTCAGAATGAGCTTACTGCCTACGTTGGGCAGAATACAAAGGATGCAATTGTACAGGAGGTTACCAAGACCAAATACTTTTCAATAATAATGGACTGCACCCCAGATACAAGTCACAATAAACAGCTTTCCCTGGTGCTACGCATTGTGAATTGTGAGTCATCTTTGGGAGCCTTTCCTTTTTTTCAGTGTTAAGGACACTTCAGGGAGAGGCCTATATAATACATTGAGCTGAAAATCTTGAAACTTAAAGGGGTTAGCCAAAGTTGGCCTCCTACATATATATTCAGGATAGGTCATCAATATCCGGTGTCTGACTCTCGGCATCTCTGCCAGCGAGCAGATAAACAGTGAGGAGAATGCAGCTCTTGCATGACACTGCGTTCTCTTCTAAAGGCTGATTGGAGGGGGTGAAAACTGCCCAACCCCTTTAATTTTGCAGACTGTCTTGGTCAATTAACGATAACGGCAGCAATATCATGGGACACAAACATGGGGTTCAGAAAAGACTGCTGGAGATCGACAGAAAGGCACCGGGTCTTCCCTGCAGCAGTCTTGTTGTGGCTGATGCTGCTAAGTCTTCAGTGTTGTCCATGACTTTTTTTTTACATTCTTCAGCGCTTTTACAACCTTTTCAGTTCCTCAGTGCTGGTGAACCCTACAACGTCCAGTAAAGCTCACTGTGAAAAATCTATCACAAACCAGATGGGAGTGCTGTATTCAAAGTGTAAAAGCCCTACTCCACCAATTTCCTGAGAAGGTAAAGGCCCTATCAGGGTTGCCAACCGTCCATAAATTTACGGACAGTCCGCAAAACCTGGGTGTTTTCTTCTGCCGTCCGTAGCGTCCGGCAGAAAAAAACACCGTCCGTAAAACCTGTGGCTTGAAACCTGAATTCTGCACTGCGCATGCGTGCGCAATGCAGGGCAATGGGAGCCGACAGCCGAAACAATCGCGACGCTGGAGAGGAGAGGGAAAGTGCTGGAAGTCACGAAGAGGAGGAGCCCGCCCCCACACTGACCACCAATGAAAACCCGGCTATCTTTCTAAGTTTTCTTACTGCAGCATTCCCGTGCCAGGCTAAACGGTGAGACTGGAGTGGTGCTGCTGGGATTTAATTAAGGTATGGGGTCATTTAAGCTGCTGGGTGGGCCACTATAGGGGAGTACTTATGGGGACAATATAATTACTGGGGGCACAATAAAGAGGGCTATCTGAACTACTGGGGGCATTACTGCGGGCTATCTAAACTAGTGGGGGCACTACAGAGGCCCATCTAAACTAGTGGGGGCACTACAGGGGCCCATCTAAACTAGTGGGGGCACTACAGGAGCCCATCTAAACTAGTGGGAGCACTACAGGGGCCCATCTAAACTAGTGGGGCACTACAGGGGCCCATCTAACCTACTGGGGGCACTACAGGGGCCCATCTAAACTAGTGGGGGCACTACGGGGGCCATCTAAACTAGTGGGGGCACTGCAGGGACCCATCTAAACTAGTGGGGGCACTACAGGGGCCCATCTAAACTAGTGGGCCCAGGGGCCCACTAACTAGTGGGGGCCCAGGGGCCCATCTAAACTAGTGGGAGCACTACAGGGGCCCATCTAAACTAGTGGGGCACTACAGGGGCCCATCTAAACTAGTGGGGGACTAACAGGGGCCCATCTAACTAGTGAGCCTACTGGGGGCACTACAGGGGCCCATCTAAACTAGTGGGGGCACTACGAGGGGCCCATCTAAACTAGTGGGGGCACTAAGGGGGCCATCTAAACTAGTGGGGGCACTACAGGGGCCCATCTAAACTAGTGGGGGCACTAACAGGGCCCATCTAAACTAGTGGGGGCACTAAAGGGGCCCATCTAAACTAGTGGGGGCACTAAGGGGCCCATCTAAACTAGTGGGGGACTAAGGGGCCCATCTAAACTAGTGTGGGCACTACAGGGGCCCATCTAAAACTAGTGGGGGCACTACAGGGGCCCATCTAAACTAGTGGGGGGCACTACTAGGGGCCCATCTAAACTAGTGGGGGCACTACAGGGACCCATCTAAACTAGTGGGGGCACTACAGGGGCCCATCTAAACTAGTGGGGCACTACAGGGGCCCATCTAAACTAGTGGGGCCACTAACAGGGGGCCCATCTAAACTAGTGGGGGCACTACAGGGGCCCATCTAACCTACTGGGGGCACTACAGGGGGCCATCTAAACTAGTGGGGGCACTACGGGGGCCATCTAAACTACTGAGGCACTACAGGGGGCCATCTAAACTACTGGGGGCCACTACAGGGGCCCATCTAAACTAGTAGGGGCACTACAGGGGCCCATCTAAACTAGTGGGGGCACTACAGGGCCCATCCTAAACTAGTGGGGGCACTACAGGGGCCCATCTAACTAAGTGGGGGCACTACAGGGGCCCATCTAAACTACTGGGGGCACTACAGGGGGCCATCTAAACTAGTGGGGGCACTACAGGGGGCCATCTAAACTACTGGAGGCACTACAGGGGCCATCTAACTACTGGGGGCACTACAGGGGCCCATCTAAACTAGTGGGGGAACTACAGGGGGCCATCTGAACTAGTGGGGCACTACAGGGGGCCAATCTAAACTACTGGCGGGACACTACAGGGGGCCATCTAAACTACTGGAGGCACTACAGGGGCCATCTAAACTACTGGGAGACACTACAGGGGGCCATCTAAACTACTGGGGCACTACAGGGGCCCATCTAAACTAGAGGGGGTACTACAGGGGCCATCTAAACTACTGGGGGCACTATAGGGGACTGTTTAAGCTATGGGGGCACTATAAGGGGTATTATAATTACTGGGAGCATGATAGCACGGCCTTATAATTTCTGGGAGCACTACTGCTCAGGTACTATGAGAAAATTAGTTCTATTATGGGGAATTATTATTACTACCAGGGGTACTATTGGGGGTGTTATCATTATTTGGTACAATATGGAGGGCACTTCTGCTAAAAGGGCTACTCGTGAAGCATTATCACTATTGGGGCAGTCTGGGAGAGAATTATTAGTATTAGTGGGACTTTGGGAAGCACTGTTACTATGGGGGGTCCTACCTATATGGCACTGTTATTTCTACAGTATAATATCTGGGGACATTGGGGAGCACAGCGGGCACAGTATTGGGAGTAGCGGCAGGATAACAATGTCGGGGCACCACTGAGGAGAAGGAGGATAGAAAAGTGGGTAATCTAAGGTGTCTTTGTGGCATACTTTTCAAGGAGAAGAAGTGGCTGAAAGAACTCATCATGGCGGTCTGGGCCAAATAGAGAAGATGAGAACTTCTACGTCAGGGAGACGTCACTGGATTTAAGAGGTATGTGGTGATGTGTCATCTTGTATGTTTGGTATTGGTGAATGTAATGTCCATCCAAATATGCCTCACCTATTCCTTCAACGCCATTTTCTGCAGCTGTTAACTAACTGCAGCGGGGTATATGGCATGTTACTGCTGCAGCCAATCACCAGTCAGTGGTCTAATGCTGAGGAATGGGTGCAGTGGTCACATGCCATACACCTGCATATCAGTCTTGCCCGTTAGATCCCTGTTAGTCTTTGTTGACATGGCAGCAGAAATGATGTCAGAAAGTCCAGCGTGTCGCAGGCATCATCACTGCAGCCATTTAAACAAAGCACTCAGACTAGCAGCAGGGATGGATATTTTTCCATATGCTGCTGCCATATTTTATTTTTAATTACTGAACGATCCTTTTTTATTCTGCAGTGTTTTTAATTCAAGGGCATTTTGAGGGGCGTAAAAAGGGTGTGTCCTCTAAAAAAGGGGTGTATCCTCTTAAAAAGGGGTGTGGTTTATTATGTCCATAAAAGTTTTGGGCTGTCCGTAAATTTTGGTTCAGTTGTCCAGAAAAATTTGAAAGAAAGGTTGGCAACCCTGGGCCCTATATGCACTGATTGAACATGCTGCAGAAAAAAAATGATGAAGAGACACTATCTTGAGCACAGAATCTGTATAAGAAATTGACATCTTGGAGATTTATTCTCTTTGTTGTGACCTGGTACAATGGGTTGTATCACATTAACCATATAAGCAAACTCTTACAGAGCCCTAATACTGCAAATGATGCATTGAAGAGAAGGATTGACAATGTTAAACAGTTTCTCCAAGACTCCTGGGATCACAGACTTTCATAAGCCTAAAGAGAAGCAAGATAAATTGCAGAGAAATGACAGATAGATATGACATTCCCAGTGGTAAGACAACGAAGAATAGCTTGCAAGTTCCTCTGTGATGGAAATGAGCAAGCTCAACTTAGAGCAGAAGATTTTTTTCCCTACCCTGATTGAAACTACACAAAATAGTATTAGTTAAAGGTTCGTCTTTTTTTCCTCTGGATTTCTATGCTCAGCAAATAACATGAAAAAGGCAGTTCAAGAGAAAACACGTTGACATCCAAAACCTGGAAGTGAGGGCAGCTTTCTCTAGATCACATATATTCTCCTATATGTTACATTACATTTACAAAGAGAATCTCTTGGAGCTTTATGGTACTTTAAACATTGCCTTGTACTTACACTTGACATTCTCTATCACTGTTGCTTCAGGAGAAAGAAGTTTATTAAAAATTACCTGTACTCTACCATGTCTCAAGAAAGACAGCAATGATCTCCATTGAAATGCCAGGGCATTGAACATGGAGGACAAAATCAAATCTTTTGTGGAAACCAAAATAAGATTGGTTCATTTCTGACTGCAGTAAGAACATAAAGATTGTACAAGGTGGGTAAATATTGTATTTTGCTATACAAAGATGTCTTTGATTAGAGCCCACAGACACAACTTTGCTTGGGGCCCCCAGAAATGCCATGCCTGTCCTGGGCATGACTACTTTGTAAGAGCACCAAGGGGGCATGTCTAATGTGTGGGAGCACTAAGGGGGCATTCTAATATGTGAGGGAACTAAGGTGGTGTTCTACTGTGGGGGCAGAGTCAGAGTCTGTAACAGGAGTGGCCAATTTGCACTTGCTATCTCTTGTGCCCTGAAGAAGCTAGAGACCTGTGGGGAAGCCAGGTCAGGATCACTGAGACCAGTCAGCCTGCCACAGCATAAGCCACAATTGTATGTGTCACGATGAGAGATAATACTGCAACTGTTGAGACAGGGCAAAGAATGGGCATTAACAGTGAGGATGGAGATGCCGCAACCTAGAAGCACCTCTGTAGAGTTACCATTAGTGTATCGTGAAGAAGAGAATTACCATGGCCTGTTAGAGGCTGAACAGATTGTGCCACACTGCCCATGTGTAGAGAAAGGGGAATAACTGTGAATAACTACAGATACAATCAACTTTATTACCACCACTCTAAATGATCAGTGCTGATACCCAGGGATTTGCATAGTTGCCAGAAGTCCAGAATTTGCAGGAACTGTCCCTAATATTCAGAGACAGTTCTGGAAAATTTAGGCTGTCCTGTGCCAAAAATGGGTGGAACTTATTTAGACACTGCCCATAAATAGGAAGTCCTGGGTTGGTTTCTCAGGACGGGGCTTACATACCCCAAATTTACCACCTGGTATGTTGGTAACTATGGAGTTTGGTGCAAGCCAGAGGGAGAATCAGTTGTTGCCACTTAGGGAGCCAGTGTACCTATCTACTATTGCCTCTTTAGATTCTAATTGCCTTTTGTGAGAACTCTTTAAGGGCCGCTCTACACATGAATTTGGCTCTGGCATTTTTTTTCTCTATAAGAAAAGGTGAGAATAAGCATCTGTGCTTTTTCTTGGCCACCGGCAGGTTTTGTGGTGTTTTTTATTCTGGCATTTTCCACACAGTGATACACATGGAAATTGTCTTGATTTGCACAAAAATGTGTGGCACTTTCTTGCTGTGGTAAATATATGAAGTGTCCAAGCCACAATTTTGTTTCCTTTACAACATGTTGGACACAAGGTATTTTTAGACAACTTTTGAGCCACATTTTTGTTTAGTTCTATTTTACACCATGTTTTGTTGCAGTCTTTGGAAGTTTTTGGTGTATTCATTGACAAAAGCTATACCAGCTTCAAGGCCTTCTAAAAGGTAGTGTAACAGTCTCATAGAATAAAGCCCTATGGCATTATTGTGTTGTAGATAGAGATTTTTGTGGTATATTCTGGTGCATCTACTATTAAAGAAGAACTCCCACAAAAATTTTTATTCTCTGACCTGTTAGAAAGGTACATGGTATAATCTGTAGTGAATGTCATTTTCTTATCAGTGACTGTTTCTGTGAGTAAAAACCTCTCTTCTTATTGTAGCTGGGTCATGTGACCAACTCCCTGACCTCCAACTGACCCAGGACAGAAAGCCAGTAACTGCTCTATTCATTCCTATGGAAGCCTCACTTTCAGTCTCATAGGAATACATAGAGAATTAGACTTCCTGTCCACACATAAGTCTATGTGTGAGTTGGTGGGTCTAATTGCTGGTCACATGACACAGATAAGAAACTTCAGGATGATATAAGTCAAAAATTCAGACACTGGTAAGAAAATGACATTCACTACAGATTATATCATGTACATTTCTAGCAGGACATGGAATAAAATTTTTGTCGGGAGTTCTTCTTTAACCGTTTTCTAAAACAACATCACAGATTTAGACACATTTAACAATCCAAATAATATAATTTGTCACAGACAAAAATGACATATTCTGGCTAAAAATAAACGTAATATTTCTTTCCCAATGTGTCTCCCCACTAGTGTTTTCTTCATGATGTTTTTGCCTATGTCAAAGAGCTGCAACATGTTACATTAAAAGAAGCAAGAAAGAAAAAAATACCACATACTGAACAAAAATTAGAGAAAAAAAGCCTGTGTTTGAAATTCAAAAATACTGCAAAACATGCTAGTGCAAAAAAGAAACAAAAATAAAAAAACTACATGTGAAATCTCCCTAACTGAGCACTTGTTGCTACAAGTAAGATCAGTAAAGCCATTGTTTTCCTGTTACATCTGTGTCTGACTGTTTCCTGAGTAAGTGGGAATTGGCAAACATGGGGTCATTGGAGCCCTGTTCTCCTATGGATATGCCATAAATGCTTAAGATTGGAACGCAGTCTATCAATATACCCACTGTTGGCATTGCTATTTCAATACAGAGCTGGTTGACCTAAAATTACAGCTCAATACTTATGGACATGTTTAGACTTAAAATGAGAATCAGCCGATCTCTATCCAAATACTATCTGCAAATATCATTTTACATGGACAAACATAGTTGGCAAAAGACTCACTCGGAGTAATCAAAGTACCAGTTACTACCTGCAGATAGCTTGTCTGATACGATAAAGTTCTGTAAACTATGTGTAACATGACATGTTCTGGACTAATGGTGAAATCTGAACCTACATAATGAGTTCAAAGTTAAGAGCACGTTCAAGGTTAAACTGTATAGTTTAAAACTATAGTTTAAAGTTTAAAACTCTTTTGCCCAAATACATTCACAATAATAAATTTGCTTTGTAAAAATGAAGGAATCAATTCTACCAAAAAAAAGAAACAAAAATTGTTACCAATCTGTCTTTTCAATTCTGATACAAATTTTTTATGCAGTTTTTTTTTAGCCAAAGCCAGAAATGGGTTGACAGGGAATGAGAAATATAATGGAAACAGATATAATTCTCCTTCCAGCTGAATCCACTTCTGGCTTTGGCTCAAAACACTGCATCAAAATCTGTCACAAAAAGCAGTGTGACACCAACCTCACTGAAACAGTTAGGGAATGGCTATAGCACCACTCTCACATTTGTTGTGATCCTCACACGCAAATCTCAAATAAATCCAGCAGTGTTGGGTTTTTTACAATTCGTGCGTCGTGGTCGTAGCAAACATATGAGTTGCACTGCGGAAGTGTTACATTGCGTTATCAAAAAATCAAGTTTTTATGTTAATCATATGTTTACACCATTTAAAGTATCATGTCATGCTTTTGTATGCAGAGAATATATAGAGGAAGCTCACGAGCTTAGTAGTACAGCTGGCATCTGACTGCAATGACTGGAATTATAGATAGCTCTGATGCCAGTCATTTAATCCCTTGCTGTTAATAGCAACTTTGGCATCTGAGCTGTTAGAGGCAGGGAGCCTCCCCTGTCATTCACTTGGAGCCCCTGTACGAATTTGCGGGCTTTGGTCCATTGCGGTGAACGTCTTGTGCTTTCTGAAGGCTCCCAGACCTGTTGTAGTAAGCTACTCATCAAGCCATGCATGTGGCAGGGATTGACAGGCAGCCAGTAAAAATCAAAGGATCACATGTTCAAGTCCCATAATGAGACTTAAATTACAGATTTTTTAAAAGATAAATAAAATTTAAAAAACACAAAAATATTACAATTAAAATAGTCCCCTCTCTCATCACTGTGGCCAAAAATGTCCAAACTGTTATAAAATATTTCCTTTCCAGTGAATGCCATAATGGAAAAAAATGAAAATGGGCAGTTTGCCATATTTTGGTTACCTTGTTACTCAAAAAAATTGAATAAAAAGTGATCAGAAAGTTGTATGTTTACCAAAATGGTACAAATAAAAACTACAGCCTGCTCCACATAAAATAAGCTCTAAATGTTTTGTAGATGAAAATATAAAAAAGTTATGGGTGTTTATTTATTTATTTTTTTAAGTAGTAAAATTTGGTGTCGCCCTAATTTTACTGACCTGCAAAATAGGACTGCCATATCATATTTAGCTGACAGTGAACTTCAGCACAAAAAAAAACAAAAAAAACCATTGGGAATTGTGTTTTGCTGAATCTTTTCCCATGAAACTATATATTTATCTGCTCAGCTCCTCCTGCTCTATAACATGGTGCCTGTGAATTTCACTGCATTGTCATGGTAACAAGTTCTCTTTAAAGTAAGCAATGTCAGCTTTATTATATTATGAGGTCCCAAAGTTACTCCCGGCTTTTGGGCCTTCAGAACTTAGCAACACAATGGAGAAAACAGAAGAAGTGACTGTTAACTCTTGAACCTCCTCTTGAATGTCCACCCTCCCAGAATTTGTGTTTGCTTCAGACATGGTGATGAATCCGGTGGTATGTCAAGGTGAGAAATACTTAGAGGTCCCATCACCCACCCAATCACGGTATTCAGAATCACAATATTCACCTGTCCATCCAGTCCAGAGGTCTGGCTCATCAGTCAGTCAGAAAGCTTGATCAGCGGTCCATTGAAGGTGTGGGGAAGTTTACTGCAGCCAGCCTGAGAGCTTGGTTCTCTATCTGAATCTTCTCTGCTTCTGAGTCAGTGCCAAGTATTGTCTCTTCATTCTGATGTGCTTAAAGTATATACCATGATGTAGCCATGTTAGATTCCCTTTAAGGGCTCATATCACTGCAATTTACACCATTATCTACAGTAAGGCCCCTTTCACACGAGCGTGACAGATTAGGTCAGGATGCGTTCAGGAAAACTCGCACCATTTTGCAAGCAAGTTCAGTCAGTCTTGTCTGCGATTGCATTCAGTTGTTCAGTTTTTTCCGCGTGGGTGCAATGCGTTTTGATGCGTTTTTCATGCGCGTGATAAAAAACTGAAGGTTTACAAACAAGATCTCTTAGCAACAGGCACTACAAATGGCAAAAGGCAGAAGGGACCCAGCATGCATGTGGAACCAAACACCCCCTGATTATACGGAAGCCAAGGTTGGCACATAACAGGTAGGAAATAGTGTTAGGTTCCCGTTCTACAGAGATCACCTGGACGATTTGGTGAACGGGCCCAGATAATTTTGTACAAAATATATTTGCCAAGAATCTCTAATTTACCAAACAAGCATAGCATTAGCTCCAGAATACTTCATATCTCTATGGCATTTTGTGCTTTATCTGGTCAGCAGTGTGCCGTTGCATTGTATGTATTTTCCTTTTCATTGCAATCAGCCATAGCAACGTGCACCTGCGCATTGGGATGTGCTGACTGAAAACCCCTCTTTTTTTCAACAAAGTAGTGCCTCCTTTTTTACCTCATAGTACTAGTATTTCCTGTTGCATTAACACAATAATAGTGCGTTCTTCATGGCCCTACGCATTCATTCATATTAATAGTGCCCTTTTAGCACCCCCTTCACAGTAATAGCACCACGTCACTGCCCCCACACAGTTTAAAGTGTCCTCTTAGTATTCTTCTACATAGTTACTACCTCTTAGTGCCCAAACACAGTTTAAGTACCCCCACACAAATAGAGTGCCCATTAATTTTCTCACACAGATAAGATCCATCTCTTACTGCTTTCTCACACAGATAAAGTTGCCCCTCACATGGATAAAATCCCTCATCATCACACACACATAAATAAAATGCCTCTTAGTGCCTACTACACAATGTGCCACCTTAGTGCCCTCAACATAGTCAAAGCACCTCTTTAGTGCCCCTTTAGTTCTCACACAATTAAAGTGTCCCTTGGTGCCCCCACATACTTAAAATGCCTTCAGTTCCTCCTACAGTTAAACTGCCTCGTTAGTGACCCATGCACAGTTAAAGAAACCTTTAATTATATAAAACTTGAACAGGGCCTTAAGTTTAGGAATCATGATTTACTACAAAATGTGGATCCACAAAATATGGTCAACATCAATGGGTCAGTAAAAAAAGACAAAAAAACGGATGCAACATGGACATCACCCGGACGTCATCTGCATTGTGCGGATCCGCGTTTTGCAAACCACAAAATACATATGGTTATTTCCAATTACATAGGACCAGTCAAAAAAATAGCATTTCAAGGGCACAAATCTAATCTATATCATTTATTGGGATTTTATTAACTCTTACATGACCAAGGTATTTTGGTCTTGTTACCCAAAGAAAAATTAATCACTTAAAGGGCATCTGTCAGCAGATTTGTTCCTATGAAACTGGCTGACCTGTTACATGTGCACTTGGCAGCTGAAGACATCTGTGTTGGTCCCATGTTCATATGTGCTCACATTGCTGAGAAAAATTATGTTTAAATATATGCAAATGAACCTCTAAGAGCAACAGGGGCGTTGCCGTTACAGAGAGAGCTGAGCCCACTGCTCCTAGAGGCTCATTTACATATATTAAAGGAACCTGTCATCAATTTTATGCTGACTGTACTGAGGGCAGTATAAAGTAGTGACAGACGCACCGATTTCAGCGGTGTGTCACTCATGAGCTAAAAGTAAGTGGTTGCTGAGAACTAGCATCATAATCATTGCCGCACAGGCCTTAAAAAGAGTCAAATCTACCTGAGAAGAGTCATGGTTATTCCTAATCTCCTGCTCTCCTGCCATCTGCTGATGATTGGCAGTTCTCTCCTAGAGAGAAAGGGAGAAACTAGGTAGAAGACTGTCAGTCATCAGCAGGTGGCCGTGGGGAGCAGGAATTTATGAATAACCATGACTCTTCTCATGAAGATTTGACTCTTTTCGAGGCCCAGTCTGCAATGATTGTGATGCTGGTTCTCGGCAACCACTTACTTTTAACTTATAAATGACAGACCACTGAAATCAGCTCACCTGTCTCTACTTTATTCTGCTGTTAGTATGGGCAGCATAAAGGTGATGACAGGTTCACTTTAAGACATCGTTTTTCTCAGCAATGCAGCCTCAGTGATTTTTTTTTCATTTCTTAGCCTACCCGCAAAATGTTCTTTTCTTTTTTTTACATAACATACAGGGCTTTCTCATTATTAAAAAAAATCAAGCTGATATATTTTTATTTTGTAGTAATTATTTAGGGAACAATAGTCAGAAACATATTAAAAAAAAATATATGTGTTTTCACACATCTTCCCCAATGATGAATTCTCTAATTGTCCTGTGGAGAGGAATACCAAATAGGTGTATGTTATGTAACTTACGACGTACAACTCTAAATGTATGTCTCTCCCTTTCCTTTAGACGCCTCTGCAATCACCAGGTACAGAAATCTCCTAGGAATACCTATGGGTTATTGTTGTATATTTGGGACAACATACATATGCATGAGCTTGAGCAGGAGGTCTAATCTTGGTGTGTTTGTGTGTGTGTGCACACAGAGATGCATGTGCTATATTTTCCATTGTTACTCCGTAATTTATATATATATTTTTTTATCTTCTTGCTATAATTATTTAGGTATTTGATATATTTACTTAGGGTAGGTCATCTATATCAGATCGGCAGGGGTCTGACATCTGGTACTGCTGCCGATCAGCTGTATGGCTGTATGAAGGGAAGGCACGCACGGTGTGCACATGCTGTCTCCTGTCTCTCTTCTTGCTTCATAGCATAGGCGAGCAGGAAGAGAGACGGCACTTGCACATAGCACGTGCATTCCCTTCAAACAGCTGATCGGCAGGGAGGCCGGGTGTCAGACCCCACTAATCTGATATTGATGACCTATCCTGAGGATAGGTTATCAATATTAAAAGCCCGGAGAACCCCTTTTAAGTATAAATTTTCCTTCTGTCACCGAATTCTTTAAAATAAAAAGTGATAATATACTCACCTGCTTTTCTTATACTGCTATCAACAAGGCTTGTTTGTATTCAAGGCTGCAATTGGTGAATTAGAGGTATATAGCAAATGACCACTGTAGTCAATCATGTCCTTGTGTTGATCTCCCCTGAGGACAATGATAGGTTGCAGTGGTCAGTGTTTTCAACCCAGGAAAGTCTTTTTGTTAGGTTGGGTTCACATTATGTTTCTGTGTTACATTTAACGTATACATAAAACGAATCAGTTAAACGGATGCCTCTGATGGATGCCATACAGTGGCGTCTTTTACCATAGGGTTCCATTGTAAAAAAAAAAAACAATGTATGCATTAAAAAATTTTTTATTCTCTAACCTGTTAGAAAGGTGAATGATCTGTAGTAAATGTAATCTTCTCATCAGTGACTGTATTTGTGAGATATAACCTCCCTTCTGAGCCTCAGCTGTGTCATGTGACCAACTCTCTGATCTAAACGTAGGGCAAAAACGTGATGTGAACCCAGCCTTAGATGTGCAACACCAATCCAGAAGAGAGGTTAATTACTACATAGCTCCTATTAAAGTGAATGTGGGTCATTTATTAAAGACCAGTGTTTTACGCCATTCTTTGATATTCCACATACTGCTGGCGGATGAGATTAATTTATAATGGGGCACGGTCCTGGTCATAAATTAGGTGCATCCTCTGGAAGTCCATGCACCCATACTGACATCTACTCCAGTCGTCATTTTCGTACATAAACTGGCTTAAATGACAGCAAATGTTCCTGGATCAATGGCCCCACCCACATCACACTCATGCCCCATCCCCACTACTCCCCTTCTTTCAGAAAGTGACGGGAGCGTTGTACAAACTGCAGGCTTCTGCCTTTTTTACGAGAAAAAAATAGTCTTCAGCTCACCTGAATCAGGAACACAACTGTGATCTAAGGTTTAGATCACAACCACTTGATACAATATAGAACATCCAGCAGAGGTTAAAGGGGTTTTCCCGGAGTTAACTACTGATGACGTATCCTCAGGATAGGTCATCAGTATCTGATCGCCAAGGCCTTCTCTTAGCTTTTCTTAGGCCAGTGACGTTGTGTTCATTGGTCACATGGCCTTGGAGTGGCTTAGCCCCATTCAAGTGAGTGGAGCTAAGTGCAATACCAAGCACAGCCACTGTACAATGTACGGTGCTGTGCTTGGTGAGCTCACGGGAGTGCTGGTGCCTTCTCAAACGGCTGACCGGGGGGGTCCCAGGTGTCGGACCCCCACCAATCAGATACTGATGACCCTATCCTGAGGATAGGTCCTCCGTAGTACAATCCCGTAAAAACCCCTTTAAGTAAAAATCCAAGAGCTTTATTTCGATTGTTCGCTGTTGACGCATTTTGGATGTATTCACATCCTTAGTCATAACATAACTTTAATGAATTTTCTACATTGCCTTTTTTTATGCCAGTTTCTGGTGTAAGGGGTCATAGTAAATGACCCCCAAAGGGCCTCAATACGGGAAAGGCCAGTCAATTGCTGTGTGCATGAGCCCTAAGAAACTAGAAACCCGCTTTGGTTATGGTGTATATTGGATGGAATCCACTATGGATACAGAATGACACTATAAACAGTTAAACATGGAGCCATCTATCCATCCTTACATCTTACATTTGTAGTACTTAAAGCATATTTGGCTGATTCTTGCTTCCCCCCTTAATTGTTAGCAGAATGCTTCTACACATGTCGGCCTGGTGCGATTTGTTTTCACTTTTCCTAGTGAGGATACAAAGAGCACAATTATCCGTTAGCTGCACGGGGGACTCACACAGACCAGGATTCCAACAAAGGTCAGGTCAATATTTATGTTGGATCATTTTTGGAGGTGTGAAAGTGAAAAGGATACGATCGCAATTTCATGGATTAATAACGCAGAGTGTCAGGGTATCAAACAGTTTTATAAACTCCCACAGCAGCTGAAGCAGCCGAGAGCCACATTTCTGATTTGTATCAGGTGGGATTCTGGGAGACTGGAGCGGTTCTTAGAAAGAAATATGTCTGTAGTTTTCTCAGCATTAGACCCTGATGTATTATTTCATGTAGAGCAGCAGAGTGGGTCTTTTATACAGCGTGTGTTTTTCCAACCTCCTCTTATGTTAAAACACTAGTCTGTCTCCATTGCTTCTTAGCAAAGTTACAGAAGTGTTAAAAGAAAAGTTGAAGCAAAGTGGTTGTCCCGCCTTCTCTAAGTTATGGCCAACCACTAGCTGTTCAGCAAGTCAGCGCTACAACTACATAGCGTGTCAACATTAAGAGGACAGCGATCATCACTGCAGCCCATCAACTTCCAGCAGTGTTGGATTGGGGTGCCTGGGGCCCACCAGTAAAATTCATTCTGAGGCCCACTACACAGATGCATGCAAATATTACCCGTTCACATAGTGGCAGACCGCAGCAAGATGTTACAAGGTGACTGATTATAGAGGTCCCTGCAGCTACTTAAAAAAAGCGGGTACCTAGAAATTAAGGATGCAGGGTGGCCTGCCTCTGTGTCTAAAAGTTATCTCAGCCACCCGATGTAAGTAAAATAATAATAACTGTTAAAGGGGTTGTATTACTTCAGGAAGTGGCACTTATCATGTAGAGAAAGTTAATACAAGGCACTTACTAATGTATTGTGATTGTCCATATTGCTTCCTTTGCTGGCTGATTCATTTTTCCATCACATTATACACTGCTCGTTTCCATGGTTACAGACCACCCTGCAATCCATCAGTGGTGGTCGTGTTTGCAAACTATAGGAAAAGGCGTCTGCCTCTCTGGTGGCCGGGACCACTGTGGGAGCGTATGTAGGCTGGTGCTTTTTCCTACAGTATATTGTGCAAGTATGACCACCATTCACCAGACCAGGGTGGTCTGTAACCATGGAAATAAGCATTGTATAATGTGATGGAAAAATGAATCCAGCCAGCAAAGAAAACAATATGAATTCACCAGACCAGGGTGGTCTGTAACCATGGAAATGAGCATTGTATAATGTGATGGAAAAATGAATCCAGCCAGCAAAGGAAACAACATGAATAACAATACATTAGTAAGTGCCTTGTATTATCCTCCTCTACATGATAAATGCAACTTACTGAAGTGAGACAACCCCTTAAATAATTCTGCCCAAGCTTCTATATGAACATAGGCTAGAGATGCTGTACGCTGCCTATCTATATGTAGTGCCATGTGCACTTGTGCAGGGGTGGGGGAATAGGGACACACCTTGCTCAGGGTCCCACTGGGGACCCTATGGGACAGTCCGAGGGCTGACTTCCAGTGACTGAGCTACAGGTGCGAAGTGTTGGAACCCCGCCAATCAGCTAGTAATGGCCTATCCTAAGGATCATCGCTTACAAAAGGCAGGAGAATCCCTTTCATTAAACGCTGAGGTGCAGGGTGTTGGACTCCCAACGATCAACGCTTAGAAAAAGGCAGGACAATTCCTTTAATTAAACACTGTGTTAATATGAATCATATAGGGCAGGGCTGGCCAACCTGAGGCTCTCCAGCTGTTGTAAAACTACAACTCCCACCATGCCCTGCTGTAGGCTGATAGCTGTAGGCAGACTGGGCATGCTGGGAGTTGTAGTTTTGCAACAGCTGGAGAGCCACAGGTTGGCCAGCCCTGATATAGGGCCTTTTATAGGATGACAGCCATTTTTAATTGAATGAGAAAGCAAGGAATGAGCACCCCTGAAAATAACCATGTTGTCCCCAAAACAATTTTCAAAGCTACAATTAGCACTTGGTCAATGCGACTTTCAGTCACTTCTGCTTCTGTCCCAGGATCTGAAGTGCTGTGAGGACATGTTTCCATAGGGCTGTGAACATGCATGTTCTGTATATCACAATAGTGAGTAATATGGTGATTGTGAGTGGTTCTTTATATATCTTTTTTCATATTGTGGGATAACCACTTTAAAAATACATCTGCACAGGATTAAAACACTGCAGATGTCCTGGCATGCCACAGATCAACAGCGTTTTAAAGTACCAACAAAGTGGATGATATTTTAAGAAATTTGTGAAAAAAAAATCACGGCATAAATTGACTTGCGGTACAGATTTTAAATCTGCAGCATCCACAAGGGATCTAACCCTTTGCAATGCTGAGGGTGAAAGCTGTGGCAAACTCCACCTGTGTAGCTGTAATTTTAAAAAGCTGAATTCTTTCTGCACCCGCTTCGGCAGCACACTGCATACTGTTTTATTATTTTAATTGGAGCTGTATAATTCTTTATGTCGCATGTCGGCACCAACATGCTTGGAAATCCCCCTTAAAAATGCTGAGTTTGTTTAGTATGCAGTATAAGCATTTCAAACATGTGATGTCCAAATTCAAAGCCCTGCGATGCTTCTCTCCATCACGTGCATGGTCTTTATAGATGGCATACAATGTTAACAGTTCTGATCAAAAGTATAGTCTAATCTTTTATGATATAAACCCCCCATCAGCTCCAAGTTTCATTCGGTTCTTGTGACTGAATGGAACTCTTATACAGTATTGATTCTGACTGTGTTACTTTGAAACCAAAATATCTTAATTCAACGTTAAGGTTTTACAGGAGGTTGAGCAAGTCCATGTATTATACAGTCCACTTGCTTCAGGTGCTAGTCAATTCACCAAAAATTCATAAGGGTTTAGAATTCATTGGTTTATACATATGCATTCAATATCCCAATTATTTTGGGGCCCTCAGGCATCTGGAGCAATTGTAACCTTTGTACCACCCCCTACAGCTGAGCTGCCACTTGGCATTGTGGCAATTTTTGCAGAACCCACAAATGTCTGCAACGGACACTATCCCAGACTCTGTCATTATTGCTGGATGTATGTATTCTGCGACACATACTGTATTCACAAATCAGCTAAAGAACTTCATTGAAAGTGTTGCTGTTTGTACATTACCTATCCTGCTGGCTATCATGATGTAATCTAGCCTTGTAGAGGCTATGCATTCAGTTTTTCATGTGGTTTTAATCCGGTGTGCATGCAAAATGCATTTAAACCAGATGAAAAGTGATCTAGTATAAAAAGCCTATGAATGTTATTTGGCTTCCTTCGATTTATAAGTGTATGATTTATGTACGGATTTTGTCTGATGAAAAAGAAATCCAAAGGCCAACCCATTATCCTGTATCTCTTTACTCTCCATTTTGGTGAGTGATTCACTGGTATTTACTGAAGGAGCAGGAGACACATGGGTCCTATGTCTTCTGTCACCTAACAGTTGTCTGATAATGACAAGCCCTGTTACTGTACATCAGTTAGGGAGTAAATTAAAGGTTCTAAGACTTTAGATACACGGTTAGAAATAGAGTCCTCCATAATAGTACCTGGACTGGAGCTACACGTTGTCATCACCTGTATACCACAGTGGCATAGGCTCGGATATCCCTGAAGGAAGGAGAAACTCATGATCTAATCAGATGGTTCACATTAAAATGTTTTATTCAGAGACTGTATCAGTCATGTGGTGTCTCCCGACATTAGGAATGTATGTGTTATGCACAAATGTTTGCCCTGTAAGCACTATCCAGTCATATCCAGTGCAAGAGATGATACGCAGCAGTAATTACCATTTAATTTTATTAATTCTTCTTAATTTCCACATGTTCCTCTTACTCCTCCACAATCTTTCCTGCATTCTTCTCATTCCTATCTCTTTTACCTACAAGAATGGGCTTTACACTCAGGTAAACCATAAGGGTTTTGTATACAAAACTATCAACTAATATAGACTGTAAGCGCTTGGGCAGGGTCCTCTACTCCTCTGTACCAGTCTGTTAATAGTTTCTTGTCTATTGTACTTTATATTTGTGTAACCCCAGCTGGATGTACAGTGCCATGGAATTAATGGCGCTTTCAATTTTAGCCTTTTTTTGGTAACGGGTCATTGGAGCCCTTCAGACTATAGGGTTCCGATGTGACTGCAACCCAGAGTTGGACTGGGGGATCCTCCAGTGGGCACAGTCTCTGATACTATAGTGGACCCCAAAGGTTCAGAAGAAAAAAAACATTGCAAGCTGCCTTTGAAGTCAATAACTTGCCAATAGGATCTTTTTCTTTGAATCAAAATCTTTTAGACATTATTTTTCATATGGAGTTTGGGTCCTGAGAATGATATCTGGTGGACCCAAGAAACCCCAGTCCAACCCTGGTGCAACCCCTATAGGAACTTCCCTGAATATACTCTACAATGTTCCCTTGACTCACTAGGTTGTCTGTCCTAGAGAATCAGTGGCATAACTTGCATGGAGGCAGACCACATGACTGAATGGGGCTGTGGGGAAAAGGAGTCCTGGAAAGTGAATTTCCTGCAGTAGCCACTATGGGGAGCTCATTGCATAAAGATTTAAAAAGCTCTTATTGAGTTCTATGGTAGCAGCATTAATTTAGGTGTGCTGAGCTCCCCCTCGTGGTGGCTACAGGCAGCCAAAGCTTTATCAATGGGATATGGCACTCACTAATCAGTGTATTTATGACAGTTTCATTATAAAAATATGTTGAAAATGTATTGTTTGGCATAAACACCATACTTTTTTTGATATGTCCAACTGTGTCACACAGCAAAAGGGGTTGTCTCATCTCAGACTTTGATGGCTTATCACTAGGATCTCCAGAATGTAGACACCCTCCATTTACTGTGGGAGTTTTTAAAATAGCCAAGCCCAGAGGTGTGACATGCACCTATCTCAATGTGATGGCATATCCTAGCTATATGCCATCAAAGTCTAAGATGGGCCAACCACTTTAACCAATTGTGACCACAACATCTGAGTGGTCATTTACTAGGAGCAGGTGCAGTACCCCAGAATACAGTACTTACAAACTGTTCTTGTTATGTAATGTAATGTTATTTAATATGTTAATGCCTTGTAATGTACCGGCATATCTCTGCGTGCCTCCTATGATCCGATGAATTATATGGTAATATTTAAAGGGTTATTGAAGCGCGATTAAAAAACAACAGTCTCAGGGGCTGCACATGCTTTAAAAAAATAAAAGAACTTCTACTCACCTCATCAATCCCCAGCCACTGCAGTTCTGATGTGTCAGGTCCCTGCTGCACCTTACTTCCTGCTACTTTCTAAAAATATCTATGAATGCTGCTCAATCACTGGCTGCAGCAATGACCCACCTCAGCCAGTGATTGGCTCTTTCATGAAATGAGCTGCAAGTGTCCCACTGTCACCATTCAAAAAGTTTGGTGATATGGAACACTGTGCATGTCACAACGGACCAGCATCATCTAGGAATAATAGATGGGTGACTACCTGTGTCTCAATGAGACAGTATCCTCCATGGACAAAGAACGGAACACTGTGCATTTCACAATGGTTCAGCATCTTTCAAGGATTACTGATGGAACACTGCACGTGTCACAATGGGCCAGCATCCTCTAGGGATAATTAATGGAACACTATGCATATCACAGTGGACCAGCATATTTTAGGGACAAATGGACGGAAACACGTGTCACAATAGTCCAGTATGCTCCTGTGGCAATTGATGAAACAATGCATATGTCACAATGGGCCAGCATCCTTCAGGGACAATGGACAGAATACTGCGTGTGTCACAATGGCCAGCATCATCCAAGGACAACTGATGGAACACTGCGCGTATATATCTCAACTTTAGAACAGCACTACGCCCCTCTCTGTCATACCACAGGAATGCAACAGATTGTCTCACTGATAGATCTACATACGGTGCTTCGTAAAATCCAAAATAAATGTAAAGGCATCAGCATCTCCAGAATTGGTGCTACAAGTCTGCGAAGTTTCAAGCTTTTTCAAGCATCATACCTCATTACAAAACTCACATTTATATACAAACTAGCTGAAGGACCCGGCTTCGCCCGGGTATATTTCATCTATTTAATTTAATGTTTGTGTGTGTGTCGTTAAAAGATATCGAGAGTGACCTCTACAGCACCCGACTCCCTTAGCAATGACCCCCCCAACAGTGCTCCATCTCCTTAAAATGGGACCTCCACAGCAGCCCACCCCCTTAACTTTGACCTTCACAGCAGCCTGCCCCTTTAACAGTGAGTTCCACAGCACCTCACCCCCTTGACAGTGACCTCCACCGGGGCCTGCCACCTTAACAGTGACCTCTACAGCACCCACCCCTTAACACTGACCGTAGGTTACAGTCCCCTTAACTGACCTCCACCATTCCTGGCCCCCTTGACAGAGACCTCCACAGCGACTGCCCCTTTAACTGTGACTGTCACAGTACCCCGCTCCCTTAACAGTGACCTCACAGTACCCTGCTGCCCCTTTAATAGTGGCCTCCACAGTCCCCTCCTCCCTTAACATTGACCTCCACAGCAGCCTGCCCCCTTAACAGTAACATCCCTGCCCTACATCCGGCGCAACTGCCCCTTTAACAGTGACTGTCACGGTACCCCACTCCCTAATATAAAGTAAATGTCACATATTTACCGCTCCCAGGTCCTGTTAAGCCACGCCCCCGACTTGGTCAGGCCATGCCCCCTCCCAGTCTGCAGCTGACGGGGATTGAAAAAAATGGAAATCAACTTCTGTCTGCTGCAGGGGTGGGAGGGGGGGTGACTTTCTCACCGTGCTGCTGTTTGAGAGTGAGCTGTTCAAAAGGACATCGCTGTGTCCATCCAGGCCCTGTGCCGGACGGAGGACAGGGAGCCTGAAAGCCTTACTGTCCGGCCTAAAAACGGACCTCTGGCCACCCTTGGGGCAGGCTGCTGTGGAGGTCACTGTTAAGGGAGGAGGGGACTGTGGAGGCCACTATTAAAGGGCAGCGGGGCGGGAGCGGGGTACTGTGAGGTCACTGTTAAGGGAGTGGGGTACTGTGACAGTCACTGTTAAAGGGGCAGTTGCTGTGGAGGTATCTGTCAAGGGGGCCAGGAATGGTGGAGGTCAGTTAAGGGGGACTGTAACCTACGGTTCAGTGTTAAGGGGGTGAGGTGCTGTGGAACTCACTGTTAAAGGGCAGGCTGCTGTGAAGGTCAAAGTTAAGGGGGTGGGCTGCTTTTGAGGTCCCATTTTAAGGAGATGGGGCACTGTTGGGGGGGGTCAGTGTTAAGGGGTGGGGAGCTGTGGAGGTCACTGTTAAGGAGGCGGAGTGCTGTAGAGGTCACTCTAAATATCTTTTTAATGACACACACAAACATTAAATGAAATAGATGAAATATACCCAGGCAAAGCCGGGTCCTTCTGCTAATCAATATATATATACCATAATAGACATTTTCCAAGTCTCCATTCATATGTTCCTCATTGTGGATCCTGGTGCACAGATCACAGGTCATAGACATGTCTATAGCATCTTACTGGTTCATCTGCACACATCTGGCTCTCTGGTGACATCCTAATACACTTCATATAACCTCCGCTACTCCATACATCCCCTTGACCTTACCACCTACGATTCAATCTCATCATGTTCCCATGAAAACATCACAGCTAATTATACAATGTCCTTGTCTACTTATTCAGCAGACTTGAAACATGCGGTATTCACATGATATCGGGTGGTCACTACATGAAGTTACAAGCAAACCGCACAAGCACAGGCAATCTCAGTGTTGCTGTACTTAAATAGACATTGTCACCAGCATCAGCTATTGACTTTATAATTGTGCTTCATGATTATAAATTCGTCCACTTTAGATGTCCCAATTCAAAAATATCTGAACCCTTTATCTCTTGATAGCAGTGATACACTGGTGCCATGTCCGTCCACATCACAGTGTCAATATGGTCAAAATGAAAATACATTCTAATAGTAAAAGCTAAAATCTCAATAAACACTCTCTTTATTAAATACAGAGGAAAACATATCCATTACAAGCTACTCACATTGAAATACTTGTGAAAGTAATTCGGCCCCTGGAACTTTTCAACCTTTTGCCACATTTCAGGCTTCAAACAAAAAGATATAACATTTTAAATTTTTTGGTGAAGAATCAACAAGTGGGTCACAATTGTGAAGTGGAACGAAATTTATTGGATCATTTAAACTTTTTTTGTAATAATAAAACTGAAAAGTTGGGCGTGCAAAAAGTTGATTGAGGATCTCTGAATGATCCAATGTTGTCCTAAATGACTGATGAAGATAAATAGAATCCACCTGTGTGTAATCAAGTCTCCATATGAAATGCACCTGCTCTGTGATAGTCTCAGGGTTCTGTTTAACCCTTTCAGTCCCGGAGGTTTTTTCGGCTTTGCGTTTTGCGCTCCCTGCCTTCAAACAGCCATAACTGTTTTATTTTTCTGTTCACATAGCTGTATGAGGGCTTGTTTTTTGCGGGACAAGTTGTACTTTCCAAAGCCACCATTTAATATTACATATGGTGTAGTGGGAAGCAGGAAAAAAATTCCAAATCGGTTGAAATTGCAAAAAAAAACATATTCCGCTACAGTTCTACGGGTTTTTTTTATTTACAGCGTTCGATGTACAGCATTCATTAAAATTGACAGTTGCTTTCATTCTACTGGCGATTGCGAATCCGGCGATACCTAATATGTATAGTTTTTTCTGCATTTTGATAGTTATAAAATAATTATAAAGTTGGACATTTTTTTTTTTTGTTATATCTTGACCCCTATAACTTTTTGGTATTTATGTGTACGGAGCTGTATGGGGGCTCATTTTTTGAGGGGCGATCTGAACTTTTTATTGATACCATTCTGGGGTGTGTATGACTTTTTGATCACTTTTTATTTAAAAAAACAACGAATCGCCATTTTGACGCTTTTTTTTCGCCACACACAATTCGCCGTATTGGAATTTTTTTTATATTTTAAAAGTCCGGGCTTTTTCAGTCACGGTGATACCCATGATGTCTATATTTATGGTTATTTAGGTATTATTTTTTTAATTATATATGGAAAGGGGGGTGATTTAAACTTTTATATTTTTTTTTATTTTTTATATATTTTTTAACATTTTTTTAATTTTTTTGTGATTATTTTAAAGCTCAGAATATGAGCAAATAGATAGTTTTTTTTTAATTCTTTCTTTATGAGCAATCAGGGGTTTTTAATATTGAATTAGAAACGGAATTTGCTCATTTCTTATCCTGGCCTGCCATCTAGTCATAGAATAAGAATTGCACTTTGAAAGCCAGAATAAGAATTGCACTTTGAAAGCTGTAAACCTCATCATCGAGGTTTACAGCTTTCAGATCGTGTACAGACACCCCATTTGACCACATGGGGCGTCTGTACACCACCCGGAAGTGAACGCTTCCGGGTTTTTGCGCTACTAGATGTCGTGATCTCATGTGATCACGGCATCTAATGGCTGAAGAGGAAACTGCCGATGGCGGTAAGTACCTGCAAGTCTCTGCTGTTAGAAACAGCAGAGACTTGCCAGCCATGATGCCCGCCGCATGTGCGAGCGGGCGCTATGTGTCCGCATCGCCCCAGCGCCATACATGTACGGTGCTGGTATCCTAAGGGTTAAAGCACAGAGAGCATCATGAAGACCAAGGAACACACCAGGCAGGTCCGCGATACTGTTGTGGAGAAGTTTAAAGCCGGATTTGGATACCAAAAGATTTCCCAAGCTTTAAACATCCCAAGGAGCATGTGCAACCATCATATTGAAATGGAAGGAGTATCAGACCACTGCAAATCTACCAAGACCCGGCGGTCCCTCTAAACTTTCATCTCAAACAAGGGGAAGACTGGTCAGAGATGCAGCCAAGAGGCCCATGATCACTCTGGATAAACTGCAGAGATCTACAGCTGAGGTGGGAGAGTCTGTCCATAGGACAACAATCAGTCGAACACTTCACAAATCTGGCCTTTATGAAAGAGTGGCAAGAAGAAAGCCATTTCTCAAAGATATCCGTCTCATTTACAGTTTGCCACAAGCCACCTGGGAGACACACCAAACATGTGGAAGAAGGTGCTCTGGTCAGATGAAACCAAAATCAAACTTTTTGGAAACAATGCAAAATGATATGTTTGGCGTAAAAGCAACACAGCTCATCACCCTGAACATACCATCCCCACTGTCAAACATGGTGGTGGCAGCATCATGGTTTGGGCCTGCTTTTCATCAGCAGGGACAGGGAAGATGTTTAAAATTGATGGGAAGATGGATGGAGCCAAATACAGGACCATTCTGGATGAAAACCTGTTGGAGTCTGCAAAAGACCTGAGACTAGGACGGAGATTTCTCTTCCAACAAGACAATGATCCCAAACATAAAGCAAAATCTACAATGGAATGGTTCAAAAATAAACGTATCCAGGTCTTAGAATGGCCAAGTCAAAGTCCAGACCTGAATCCAATTGAGAATATGTGGAAGGAGCTGAAAACTGCTGTTCACAAACGCTCTCCATCCAACCTCAAAGAGCTCGAGCTGTTTTGCAAGGAAGAATGGGCAAGAATTTCAGTCTCTAGATGTGTGCAAAACTGATAGAGACATACCCCAAGCGACTTGCAGCTGTAATCGCAGCAAAAGGTGGTGCAACAAAGTATTAATGCAAGGGG
>ONZH01002475.1:0-168012 GCA_900303285.1 Rhinella marina
TGACCTATACAGTAGTTGAAAGTCATAGTTGCCCAACTCAAAAAGTAAATTTAAATTATATCTGAATCTGATATAAAATTACAATAAGCACACCATGAATCAGTTATGTTCCTTACGATCAGCAATCAGTTATGATCACTTCTGTGAAAAATATCTCCAATAACTAGTGGCCCACCTCACTGGTGAAACCCATCTCACAGTTGACCACTGATAGAAGATGAAAGTAAAGAGAAAGTGCAACCTACTTTAATTCTATGTTTCTACTTAGGCTCCATTCACACGTCCTGTTTTTCTTTCCTGATTCGATCCTGATCCTGATCTGGATCCATTCATTTCAAAGGGTCCTGAAAAAATCAGGATCGAATCAGGAAAGAAAAACAGGACGTGTGAATGGAGCCTTATTAAGACCTAAGTAACAATCTGTGGTTCTCACCAACATCTAGAAACACACAACTTCTGGTTGATTTCAATTTGTAGTTATTTTTTCCAAATTAGTAAATGAATATTCAGAAACTCAGTGGGAAAAAATTATACCCTTCCAACTTCCGAAAACAATTAGAGAGTAATTAGCAGACAGGCCTTACTAAGCAAATGCCCAAGATTACCATGAAGAAGTATTCTATAAAAGCAGTAAATTAGGCTGTTTTGTTTTCTGAAACACTCAGGTGCTTGTCCACGTCATGCTCAGAAAGAAGCAAGGAAATCAGCTATGACCCTAGAAATACAACTGTGCAGCTCATCAAACTGACTTGGCGACCACCTGCACCACTCTACTCTCTCATAGGCCTGTAGCCTATGGGTCCATTCACACAACGTTTTTGAGAGCTGTTTTTCACACGTTTTCCACATCAAAAAATGCTTCTAAAAAACCTTCAATTCATTTCAATGAGAGACAGACCTCTCATTGAAAACAGTGTAGAAAAAAAAGCAGCATGCATTGTCTTTGAGTGGAATTTGTGCAGATTGTCTGCGTGTTTTCAAAATTAGTTGTGTGAACATACCCTATGAGAGAGTGTGGCGGGCCACTGGCTCCTGTGTCCTACTGCAGTAATTCAACTTCAATAAAATAATTCACTTCAATAAAATACCTATAAATTGTCTTATATATGCCATAAGATTAAATTGGTCCATTCTCCATCTCCCTAACTACCGAGCCTGTTTTGTCTTAAAGGGTTGTCCAGGATTAAAAAAACATGGCTGCTTTCTTCTAAAAATGGCACCAGACCTGTCCATGGTTTGTGTCTGGTATTGCAGCTTGGCTCCATTGGATTCAGTGGGGCAGGGCTGCAATGCTACACATGGCCTGTGTACAGGAGTGGTGCTGTTTTTGAAAAAAAGCAACCATGTTTTTCTGATCCTGGACAACCCATTTAAGGACCAAGCCAAGAGTTGGCATGTGTGGACATTTTGGAAAATGGCTTGCACATACAAATGATTCTTACATTGTATTTTTTTGTGATATTATGCTTTATTTTTATGATAATATAATTTGCACGTTTTAATTTACAAAAATTAGAAATACAAAAATAACATTTTAAAGAAAAATCTTTTTTTCAAAATGTTATCACTAATACCTCATAGAAACATGTAGCCATGTGGCCTATTCACAGATTATGGTCTAAATTGAGGTATTCTGAACACATTAATAACAGAGAAATTAATGCCGGGGTGCACTTCCTCAGGAAATATGTTTCATAACACATTAGTGTTATGAAACATATTTCCTGAGGAAGTGCACCTCAACATTAATTTCTCTGTTATTAATGTGTTCAGAATACCTCAATTTAGACCATAATCTGTGAATAGGCCACATGGCTAGAACCAGGGGCGTAGCTAAAGGATCGTGGGCTCTGGTGCAAGAGTTCAGCTTGGGTCCCCCTTCCCTCAGTGCTTTGTGTGTCTTCTTATGCGGCACAAGGGTCTTTGGGCCCCCTCAGGCTCCTGGGCCCGGTAGCGACTGCTACCTCTGCACTCCCTATAGCTACGCCCCTGGCTAGACCCAATGTAAAGGAGCACCTTGTGACTTCCAGGACTTATAGGCCCCATTCCACACCTTCAGTGGATCTGAGCTGACAGAAAAATGCAACACCCACAGAAATAGCCCCATTTTGAAAACTACATTCCTAAGGTATCGATTTAGGGATATACTGACTAGTTTTCATCATATATTTAGTTGCAAAAATGAATGAACTTTGGTGAAAAAAGGATACAATTGTAGAGGGATATGCCTGTAGAGGATTTGAGTTGGCCGAATGATGTAACAGCCCCAAAATTGACCTCCTTTTATAATAACTACACCCCTCAATGTATTCATCCTAGGGGTATAGTGAGGAAGTTTAGTTTTTGAACTGACAACCATCATCATATTCATATTGTGAAGTTACACCCCTCATGGTATTCACCTAGATTGTCACGGATGGGGTAAGTGAGCCCTGGCTTGAGCCCCACCTCTGTCCCTACCTACTTACACAGCCCGTCCTAGGTAACGGCGCGTAACTGGGCGGCAATCCGTAGCCTGAATAAGTGCTGGGGCGTAAAGGGAAGGGAAACAAGAGGAGAACACAATAAACAAAGACAAAACACAAACACAATATCAGAAGGTCAGCAAGCCAAAAGTCCTACCAGGAAGTCGTGTCAAAACCAGGGGAAAGAGCAGGGGCAAGGTCAAAATACACAAGCCACTGTAGTCACAAATGAGAATCAAGCACTAGCACTGGAAGTATAGACCAATCACAGGCAACCTTTGGCCAGCAGGTTGCCTGTTTAAATAACCCTCCAGATGGGTCATCTGACGTGGCCAGCGCCACGTGACCCTAATTATAATATTCACTGAGCACTGGCTTATGATTTGCCAGCGTTCAAATCCCCTACCTGCTCGTTGTCTAAGGGGGAATAATATTCACTGAGCGCTGGCTTATGATTTGCCAGCGCTCAAATCACCCTACCTGCTCGTTGTCTAAGAGGGGTGGGGAGGACGCCAGACGCGCGCAGGCACAGAGCGCGGTGGGTCCTCCCCGCTCTGTGTTGCCATGGGAGCGAGGACGCAGGGAGCAGCACACGCAGAGGAGACCAGCGTCGCAGTGCAGGAGGAGCGCGCCGCCGGTTCCCTGTGACATAGATGTATTGTAAGAATTATAAGAAATGTTATGTTTTTGGTTTACATCTAGGGGTATAGTGAGAATTTTGGGTTTGTAAAATGACTGAGGAAAACACAGAATCCACATAACAGGGAGGAGGGATGATAAGTCCTACTCACAACATACCCACCATTCAATTTAATATATGCTCAAAAAAGAAACTTACCAAAAACCTCAACAAAAAATGCCAAAGGCAAACCACCTTTCTATATTCATTACTCTCACCCAGGTTTGCAACCGAGGTGAGATAGACACTCCCTACAGTACTATACCAGCTTCAGGCTTAACTGTAAAAACCCTCAAACTAAACTAACAATTCACACTCTAGAATAGTTTTAGGGTTTTTACAGTGATTCAAAATTTGTGTAACCAGTCATAAAGCGACGCCCATCTATATATACACCTAAGGGTACAATGAAAATTGTATGAGGGCTTCACTGTTTTCCTGCCAATTTGTGTGTGGGCAATATGGTAATGAGAAAAAAAAGGGGCAGTAAAACTTTATCAAATCACTAAAATGCATGACATTCTCTGAGGGAACTTCACAAAATTATTGACGGTGCTTTAATAGCAATGTACAGAGCTGAGCCAAATTCTAGAGCATTCTTTTATACATAGAACTGGCTTTGAGGGGCAGGTCTCAAATTGTTGGGTTGTGTCCTTCTAATTCCCCACTTTGAGCATACCCACACCTCTTCTTGGGCCTTCTCTTTTCATTCTGTGGGGGGAATTTCTCCAGGAAAATGCTGGCATGACACTATTCGGGAGACTGTGATTTCTGTTGTCCAAAGAGATTTTGCAATCTTTTCCTGAAATTCCAGGAATGAACCTCTATTGCTAGCACTTATGTGCAGCACAAATTTTTGTACTATGCCCTGAATTTTGTATGGCTGCAGTATCTGATCGAACAGATGAACTTGTTAGGGCATGGCCACACGGTCAGGTTTCTGCATGCAGTTTTGGAAGCCAAAAGGAGGAGTAAAGCCATATATGTTGGATGGATGCTTGTTATCACAAGAACCTCTCTTTTGTCGTTATATTTGGTAAGCAGAAAATTATTGCTACACACTGACAAATTTCCATCACTCTAATACTTTGCCCTAGAAATATTTTGGGCAAGGCTCTTTAATTACACATTATTGTACCACAGGCAATGGTTCCTGTGGAAAGAAAAAGAAAATTTTCTAAATGCTCCGATGCTCATATTAGAAGGCCTATCTGGGTAAAAACGGGAATATGTCTTGAGTTCAGCTCTGAACCTGGACAACTCCTTTAATTGACTTTGTTATTGGACTGTGGATGGTATGCCAGACATTAACTTTATCCATATTGCACAATTATCTCAAGAAGTAGGCCATAGCTGCACCCTGCTCCTTTGGAAACCATAAAAGCTAGTTTTCTTTACAAAGACATCTGCTAACATGAATGCAGTTAGTAAATCCTTTAATGCAGTGCATCTCACACTGGGAGGCACAGCTTGGGAAGCTGTTTTAGCAAAAGTAAAAATCTGCACACTCCTATCTCAGGCTGCATCAATCTTAGGTTTTAGTACTGGGATCAAATTATAAATGAGAGCTATATTCATAATCTTGGCATGGACTTTAGCTATAAGTGGTGAGACTGCAGTAGAAAAATTTAAGAAGCCCTACTTTAATCCCTTAACGGTTTTGTCCCAGCCCCCCCTTCCCCCAGTAATATGAGCTGAAAGTGAGGTATATGGAATCTAGGATACTGTTGCCCTCACTTGGTCCCTCTCTTGCATCAACACAGCTTCATTGCTAGACTGATTTCTCCTTCTACAGCTCATTAGGAATCTCTGTCCTGACAGATATTAATGCTGAGTGTGTGATTCCCTTTCCTCGCCTTTATTTCTACCATTAAATAAGGCCTGTGTGCTTCACCCTACTCCTCCTGTAGACTGTCTTATATGTTCTTTCCTTCCTATCTACAGTCTCTGTGAGTAACACTTCATGATAACTTGGATAATTTTTACCATATCCACACTATGACCAGCACAACTTCCTCCCCTTCCCTGCTGCCAATACTAAGACAAGGGAGAAAAACAAGAGTGGTCAGATCTAAAAGTAGTGCTCCAAATAAGATTGACCAGGGCAGCCTACTAGGAAAAGGAGTTACAAAGACTCCACAGCACCACAATAGTAGGACATTTTTAATGAAGACTATCTTGAAAGTTACTTAATTTTGTATTTAGGAAATAAATGAACCATTAAAAAAACTTAAGAAAACTTTTAAATTGATATTGATAATAATGTGTACTCATGCTGAATTTGTTTATAGATCAGAACCTAGAGAGACAAATACACAGTGCCTTGAAAAAGTATTCATACCCCTTGAACATTTCCACATTTTTTCACGTTACACCAACACACTTAAATTTATTGTGATTTTATATGATAGACCAACACAAAGTAGCAAATATGTGTGAAGTGAAAAGAGAATGATGCATGGTTTTTAAAAAATTTTAATAAGTAAAAATCTGAAAACTGTGGCATGAATTTGTATTCAGCCCACTGTACTCTGATACTCCTAAATAAAATCCAGTGTGACCAATTGCCTTCAGAAGTCACCTAATTACACCTAATTTATTCTCACGTAATAAACGTAATTTATTCTCAGTATAACTACAGCTATTCTCTGAAGGCCTCAGAGGTTTGTTAGAGAACATTAGTGATCAAACAGCATCATGAAAACCAAGGAACACACCAGACAAGTCAGGGATAAAGTTGTGAAGAAGTGTAAAGCAGGGTTATGTTATAAAACAATATCATGCTCTGAGCATCTCACGGAGCACTATTCAATCCATCCTCAGAAAATGGAAGGAGTATGGCACACCTAGGATGTGGCCATCCACCTAAACTGACAGCTCAGACAAGGAGAGCACTAATTAGACAAGTTGCCAAGAGGTCCATGGTCAATCTGAAGGAGCTGCAGAGATCTACAGCTCAGATGGGAGAATCTGTCCACAGGAAAACTATTAGTTGTGTACCCCACAAATCTGGACTTAAAAAGGCAAGCCATAAGAATTCCTGTTTGCAGTTTGTCACAAGCAATGTAGAGGACACAGCAAACACATCATGTGGAAGAAGGTGCTCTGGTCAGATGAGACCAAAGATGAACCTTTTGGCCTAAATGCAAAACACTGGGAGGGCAATAATCAAACCAGTGTAAAGTAGAACTGGCTTAGGTGACCATAGCAACCAATCAGATTCCACCTTTCATTTTGGACAGCTCCTTTGGAAAATGAAATGAGGAATCTGATTGGTATGCTATGAGCAACTAAGCTAGTTCTATTTTACACCAGTTTGATAGCCATTGTGTTGTGGAAAACTAACACCGCACATCACCCTAAACATACCATCCCCAATGTGAAACGTGGTGGTGGCAGTGTCATGCTGTGAGGATGCTTTTCTTCAGCAGGGAAAGGGAAGCTGGTCTGAGTTTATGAGAAGATAGATGGAGCTAAATACAGGGCAATCCTGGATGAAAACCTCACAGGGGCTGCAAAAGACTTGAGACTGGGGTGGAGGTTCTCCTTCCAGCAGGACAACAACCCAAAACGTACAGCCACAGCTACAATGGAATGGTTTAGATAAGAGCATATTCATGTGTTAGAATGCTCCAGTCAAAGTCCAGCCCTAAATCCCATTGAGAATCTGTGGCAAGACTTGAAAACTGCTGTTCACAGCCGCTCTCCAACCAATCTGACTGACCTTGAGCTATTTGCAAAGACGAATAGCCAAATATTTCATCCTCTAGATTTGCAAAGCTGGAGGAGACATACACCAAAATATTTGCAGCTGTAATTTCACCGAAAGGTGGCCCTACAAAATATTGACCTGAATACTTTTTCAAGGCACTGTAAAATAAACAATCTAATTTGCATTGTATTTTTTAAACTTTTTTTGTTTTTGGACAGCTGAGCACTTAGTATTAACTACTCTCTGCTTTACTTTTCTTCTGTTCCACTCTACTCACTTAAAATGGGTCATGTACAAAACAATGTGTGTGGTACTGTTCATGTAATTAATTTAATCAAGGATGAAAAGCTCTCAGTTTAATCTTTTAATAATCCAACCTAAATTCTCCTCTGAAGTGACTTGTAAGTAATGTATGAGAAACAAGGCATAGCTATGTATTGTGTTGTCCCCTGCAGCAGGTGAGTTTTATTCCAGGCATCCAGCTGCTGAGCATTCACTAGAACTTGTGAAACATAAAGTATCAGAGCGGCTGGAGAGTGTGTGTAGGAGGCAGCATTTTACAATTTAGAGATTTTTTTTTGTAGGGCATCAAGAAAATTGACTATTTTAAGCTTCTATAGAGCCAACCACTTTCATTCTTTTAGTCCGCTAGAAGCAGAGAATTTACATAAGATGGGCTGGCAGGAACAGTTTTCAGTGGAAGACAAAGAACATTAGAAATGTAATGATTACAGAGGACTACTCTTAAAGTTTTTCGTAATGTTTGTAATTAACATACACATAATTTTTCTATAATTCATCATTTTAGGGCTTATGCACATGACAGTACATTCATTTAATTTCTGTGGGGCAAAATGCAAATAGCACATGGATGGTGCCCGTGTGCAGTCTGTATCTGAGCGGCTGTTACGCAAATTATAGAAAATATCCTATTCTTGTCCTTTTTGCTAACAAGAATAGGCATTTCTACAATACGGAAAGTGCAGGATGCACACAGCTGGTATCTGCGGTTTGTGGATCTAACACTGATGCACAAATACTTTGCTTTCTCTGGAAAAGTTTCCTTGTCATCAGATAGATTTTAGCACAACAATCATTTCAATGAAACTTCTGTACATGAGGATAATTTCAAGTGTTTCTCCAAGACCCATCCATTGATAGTCTATACTTATGAAAGATCAGTTTATACCTATTAAAGATAATCTTTTAGTAAAAAAAAATTAAAGTGAAATCTGCAGCCAACATGTTTAGCAGATGGATATGTAGTTCTGTGGGAAAATATTCAGCAAAACATATAATGTATACATTTAAACCTCTGCTCTTTTTTAACTTAAGACCATCCCTGTGAATAGCTATCAGTGACTGGCAGGCATTTCTGTATACATACTTACACAGAGAATGTTATTAATCACTGATAAAGATGGCCCTTGTATACAACTGTGATATGAACAATTAGATACAAGTTTGACTGAATCTTTTCCCACAAAACTATATATCTGCTCAGCTCCTCCTGCTCTATAACATGCTGCCTGCGGATTCCACTACATCTTGTGATGGAAGGTTTTCTTTAAACCAGGCCCAGTGACTTGTAGTGCTATGGTCAGCTGAATGTAATCAAACCTTTTATTTAGTTATCTGTTCCTTCATTCTGGAGAAAAAGTACTTTTAATCCATATGTAAATGAGCAGTTGAGTGCACCAGGGGCGGGCCTAAGCTACTCTGTATACCTTTGCTCTTCCTGCTTCCTCTGCCAGGCCCTCCCTCTCCTTCTTGATTGACAGCTCCAGTTTCCTACATGGTCATGTTGCCTGGGCCAGTCAATCAAGGAAGAGAGGATGTGTTGGCAGAGGTAAAGAAAGGAACAAGGATGCACAAAGTAGTTTAAGACCAGCCTTGTGCACTTAAATGTTCATTTGCATATGGATTAAAAGTACATTTTCTCCAGAATGAAGCAAGGCATATAACATTATGGGATACATAAAAAGTGACATAATAGATGCACATGAGGAGAACATAGTTCTACCTCTACACAAATCACTAGTTAGACCACGCATTAAACTGTGTGTAGTTTTGGAGCAGATAACCAAAAGTTAAAATGGAATGAATGAGTGGACTGCAATACCTAGATATAGACAGAATCAAGCTCCTTCCCCCTCTGGCAGATGACAATATAGTACCGTTTTAGCTGCCCAGCAGAAGTAGTCTTCTCAGCTATACTTCCATGATATTGCAAAGGCTCTGTCTTTTCCTGACACTCAGGGAAAAAAACTATTCCTATGGGCTGATTCAGCTGTGGGGAATGTAAATAAGTGTGAAAGCCCACCAAACTCTGGTATTTAAGTGGACATGCACATTCATATACACCTTGAACACCAGGTGGTGCCATAATATGTAAGTAAGTTAAATTCTTTTCTGGATCATGTTTCTATGTACAGTGCATTTGAAAATTCATCAGATTCTTTCACTTTATTTTCACATTTTGTTATGTTGCAGCCTTGTACTAAAATAAAAAAAATGCTAGTATTTCCCTCATAATTCTGCACCCCATACCCAATGATGACAAAGTGAAAACAGAAAGTTTGAAATCTTTGCTAATTTATTGCAAAAGAAACATGTAAATATTTCATTGACATAATTATTCAGACCCTTTACTCAGTACTTAATTGAAGAATCTTTGGCGGTGATTACCACCTTTCTTGGGTATGATGCCTCAAGGTTTTCACACCCATGTTTGGGATTTTTTGCCATTCTGTCAGGTTGGATAGAGAACGTCAGTGGACAGACATTTTCAGGTCTCCAGAGATGTTCGATTAGGTTCAAGTCAGGGCTCTAGCTGGGCCTCTCAAGGACAATCAGAGAGTTGTCCCTAAGTCACAACTGTGTTGTCTTGACTGTGTACTTACTGTCTTGTTGGAAGGTGAGTATTTGGCCCAAGTCTAGAGCACTATTGATCAGGTTTTCATTAAGAATATCTCTGTAGTTTGCTCCATTGAGCTTTCCCTCAACTCTGACCAGTCTCCCTGTCCCAGCTCCTGAAAAAACACTGCCACAGCACGAAGCTGCCACCACCTTGCTTCACTGTATGGATGGTACTGGGCAGTGTCTGGTTTCCTCCAAAGATAACGCTTAAAATTGAGGCCAAAAGTTCCAAGTTCTTGGTTTAATCGGAGCAGAGAATCTGGTTTCTTAAAGTCTGAAAGTCCTTTAGGTGTTTTCATGTCTCTGTACATAGGATCTTTGGAGCTCAGCCAAAGTGACCATTGGGTACTTGGTCATCTCTCCTACCAAGGCCCTCCTCCCTAAATCACTTAGTTTGGTGGGACAGACAGCTCTAGGAAGAGTTCAGTTGGTTCTTCAATTTAATAATTATGGAGACCTCTGTGCTCTTAGGAACTTTCAGTGCAGCAGATTTTTTTTTGCATCCTTCTCCAGATCTCTGCCTCCACACAATCATGTCTCTGTGCTCTCCAGCAAGTTCTTTCCTCCTAATGACATGCTTTTTGCTCTGATATGCATTGTCAGCTGTGAGAACTTATATAGACAGTGGTGTATCTTTCCAATCATGTACAATCAAGGTGGACGCCAGTGATGGAGTAGAAACATTTTAAAGACTATCAACAACATAAAATTAAAATGTGAAAGGGTCTGAAGACTTTCCGAAGGCTCTGTAAATGGCAAATAGTACATTTTCTATGATCTGTACAATTAATATGATATTTAATGGTGAGACACCCCCTTTAAGAGGATGCATTGAAGTCAGGAAAGTACTGAAAGACCAATAGCAAAACCCTTGCATCAATGCACAGGACCTATAGGACCGTATAGTTGCCAAATGCACAGCAGTGCACTGGTCCACTGTGCAGAATTACGTGCACAAGCTGGATTTCATACAACTTTCATCAGACGCAAAAGTCAATGGTTTACATTAATTAAGCAGGTTGAGTCCATTTTTAGTATAAACTGTGTTGTTAGAATATTGAAAATGATATCAGACTTTTAGTGGCAAAGTTTGTCTGATTTTCTTCCCAAATTTAAAAAGTGATGAGAAAGGGGGCATGTTTCAAAAAATAGTTCAGGCAAAATTTAATAAGTAGAATAAGTGGAGATGGCAAACTCTCTTCACAGACCCCAAACTTGAATATTAAGGATAATCTGTGGATAGACTTGTTGAACATGCAGGGAGAACAAAAAAAATACAAATATTCTACAGCAAAAATTAGGAAAAATCCCAAGGCAAGAATATATTATTAGGTTAGTTGACTACAATTATACCCCCAACTGTTGTGGATCCAGTGGGACAGTCCCGGATTTTGGTGGCTGATCTGCGGTCCCCAGATCGCTGAGGTGTATCTTGATTTCAATTGTATCCGCATCCTGAGGATTCAGATACAGTTGAATGCAATAGATATATACTCTATTTGTGTTAGTGCAAAGCAGACAATATAGTTTTCAGTGTATAAGACGACTGGGCGTATAAGACGACCCCCAACTTCTGCCCTAAAAATATAGAATTTGGTATATACTCACTGTATAAGACTACCCCTCTCCTTCAGTATGCAGTAGCAATATGCACACTTACACCAGCATGTAAGCTCTTCATTAATATCACAGCATGGATGCGAGGGGAATCTGGCGTTACTGCACCGCCAGCTTTCCCCTCGCATCCATGCTGTGATATTAATGAAGATCCGACATGCTTCTGTAAGTGCCGCCTGTGACCCCCAGCTCTGTGACGCCGACCGCTGTGACGGGGCGGCTGCATTAGCATACAGCGCGCCGCCCCGTCAGCGCGTACTAAGCCTCTTCTAATGACTGTGAGAGGCGGACTGCCGCGCATGCGCGGCGGTCCCAGGAAGCGGCTCTCTACGCGCTGACGGGGAAAAAAAAAACACCTCACACAGTACGCCGTATATCCGGCGTATAAGACGACCCCCCACTGTAACCATTATTTTAAGGGGTTAAAAAGTCGTCTTATACGCCAGTATATACGGTAAAACATTGCCTTGGACAGCCAGAGTAGTTGAATGGACAAAACAGCATTATGACCTTTGTAATATCTATGTCAGGGTGCATAACCTGCTGCCTGGAAGCTACTTATTTGTGTCTGCTCCCAAGTATTTTCCATGTCAGAGAGAAGAAGAGTGACACATAGTATAAGAGCAGGAACAAGTAAGTAAGTACTAGTACATCCAAACGAATCAGAACATCATTGAAAGGTTAATTTATTTCAGTAATTCAATTCAAAAAGTGAAAGTCATATTATATAGATTCATTCCATGCAGAGTGACCTATTTCAATCGCTTATTTCATTTAATGTTGATGATTATGTCTTGCAGCAAATGAAAACACAAAAGTCAGTATGTCAGAAAATTAGAATGTCCGCGATTATAAGTTACTACCTGGGTATATTTAATCTATTTATTTAATGTTTCTGTGTGTCGTTGCAGAGAGAAAGTCAATGCAGCTGACAGAAATTGATTTTTACCTTCATTTTTTCAATCCCTATTGGCTGCGGAGTGGGAGGGGGTGTGGTTTAATGGGACACGGGGGGGGGGGTTAAGTCCTTCATTTCAGGGTGGCCTGAATTATAGGTTAATGCCATGGTAATTTGAGGAAACACAAAGGGTAGCAGTGGAAGAAAACATTGCTTTGCGCGGGTATATTTAATCTATTTCATTTAATGTTTCTGTGTGTCGTTGCAGAGAGAAAGTCATCCTCCCTCCCATCCCTGCAGCTGACAGATGTTGATTTTTACCTTCAATTGTTCAATCTCCATTGGCTGCGGAGTGGGAGGGGTCATGGACTGACAGAGTCGGAGCGTGGTTTCGCGAGATCTGGGGCGGGGGTCAGAGTGGCATAAATTACAGGTCGATGACATGGTAATTTATGGGGACCCGCAATGGGTAGCAGTGGAAAAAAACTTCCTTTATTAGTACTGAATGGTCGTAGTCTAAAATTAGTCAATTTCATCTACGATTTTTGTGTGTCGTTGCAGAGAGAAATTCACCCTCCCACCCCTGCAGCTGATTTTTTTCAATCCCCGTTGCCTGCGGAGTGGGAGGGGGCGTGGCCTGGCAGAGTTGGGGGTGTGGATTATCAAGATGCTTCGAACGGTTGTAGTCTGAAATTAGACTATTTCATCTAAAATTTTGTGTGTCATTGCAGAGAGAAATTCACCCTCCCACCCCTGCAGCTGACAGAAGTTTATTTTTCCCTTCATTCTTTCAATCCCTGTTGGCTGCGGAGTGGGAGGGGGCGTGGCCTTACAGAGTCGGGGCGTGGCTTAGCAAAGCGCTTCGCATAGGTGATTTAATCTATTTCATTTAATGTTTCTGTGTGTCGTTGCAGAATGGCTGCAGAGTGGGAGGGGGCGTGGTCTGACAGAGTTGGGGACGTGACTTAGCAAGACGATTCGAACAGTTGTAGTCTATAATTAGTCTATTTTATCTAAAATTTTTGTGTGTCGTTGCAGAGAGAAATTCACCCTCCCACCCCTGCAGCAAACAGAAGTTTATTTTTACCTTTATTTTTTCAATACCCATTGGCTGCGGAGTGGGAGGGGGCGTAACCTGACAGAGTCGGGGGCGTGGATTAGCAAGACGCTTCACATGGGTGTATTTAATCTATTTCATTTAATGTTTCTGTGTGTCGTTGCAGAAAGAAAGTCAACCTCCCACCCATCCCTGCAGCTGACAGAAGTTGATTTTTACCTTTATTTTTTCAATCCCTGTTGGCTGCGGACAGGGAGGGGGCGTGGCATTACAGAGTTGGGGCGTGGCTTAGCAAAGCGCTTCGCATAGGTACATTTAATCTATTTCATTTAATGTTTCTGTGTGTCGTTGCAGAAAGAAAGTCAACCTCCCACCCATCCCTGCAGCTGACAGAAGTTGATTTTTACCTTTATTTTTTCAATCCCTGTTGGCTGCGGAGTGGGAGGGGGCATGGCCTTACAGAGTCGGGGCGTGGCTTAGCAAAGCGCTTCGCATAGGTGCATTTAATCTATTTCATTTAATGTTTCTGTGTGTCGTTGCAGAATGGCTGCGGAGTGAGAGGGGGCGTGGCCTGACAGAGACGGGGCATGGCTTAGCAAAAGGCTTCGAATGGTTGTAGTCTATAATTAGTCTATTTCATCTAAAATTTTTGTGTGTCGTTGCAGAGAGAAATTCACCCTCCCACCCCTGCAGCAAACAGAAGTTTATTTTTACCTTTATTTTTTCAATCCCCGTTGGCTGCGGAGTGGGAGGGGGCGTGACCTGACAGAGTCGGGGGCGTGGATTAGCAAGACGCTTCACATGGATGTATTTAATCTATTTCATTTAATGTTTCTGTGTGTCGTTGCAGAAAGAAAGTCAACCTCCCACCCATCCCTGCAGCTGACAGAAGTTGATTTTTACCTTTATTTTTTCAATCCCTGTTGGCTGCGGAGTGGGAGGGGGCGTGGCCTTACAGAGTCGGGGCGTGGCTTAGCAAAGCGCTTCGCATAGGTGCATTTAATCTATTTCATTTAATGTTTCTGTGTGTCGTTGCAGAATGGCTGCGGAGTGAGAGGGGGCGTGGCCTGACAGAGACGGGGCGTGGCTTAGCAAAAGGCTTCGAACGGTTGTAGTCTATAATTAGTCTATTTCATCTAAAATTTTTGTGTGTCGTTGCAGAGAGAAATTCACCCTCCCACCCCTGCAGCAAACAGAAGTTTATTTTTACCTTCATTTTTTCAATTCCCGTTGGCTGCGGAGTGGGAGGGGGCGTGACCTGACAGAGTCGGGGGCGTGGATTAGCAAGACGCTTCGCATGGGTGGATTTAATCTATTTTATTTAATGTTTGTGTGTGTTGTTGCAGAAAGAAAGTCAACCTCCCACCCATCCCTGCAGCTGACAGAAGTTGATTTTTACCTTTATTTTTTCAATCTCTGTTGGCTGCGGAGTGAAAGGGGGTGTGGCCTGACAGAGTTGGGGGTGTGGCTTAGTGAGACCTGGGGCTGGGGTTTTAAGTACTTCTTTTAGGGTGGCCTGAATTAAAGGTCAATACCATGCTTATTTATGAGCCCACGCAATAGGCAGCAGTGGAGGAAAACATCTTTTATTACTACTGAACTGTAGTAATAGAAAAAAACATAAGTTATATTTATGGTAACCGGAATACCTTTAACAGTGTCAGTGAATAGAAATGGATGAGATCCTCAGCTGCTGATAATTACCTGGTTGTTATGGAAACCTGCCCTCCCTGTGTGTCTTTGCAGAGAATGGCAGTTGGAGTTTAAAACCAAAGTTCCCAGTTGTAATGTTGGCTAATGGAGATCATATTTTGGGAATATCTCAGGAACGGTATGTCCTAGAGAGATGAGACCTGGTCTAAAACCTTCCCGGACATCTGATGTACCTGTGTGCCGAATTTGGTGAAAATCGGTCCAGTAGTTTGGTCGCGCATAGAGAACAGACAGACAGACAGACAGAAACTCATGTTTATATTATTAAGAGACTAGCAGAAAGACCCGGCTTCGCCTGGGTATATTTCATCTATTTCATTTAATGTTTCTGTGTGTCGTTGCAGAGAGAAACTCAATGCAGCTGACAGAAATTGATTTTTACCTTCATTTTTTCAATCCCTATTGGCTGCGGAATGGGAGGGGGTGTGGTTTAATGGGACACGGGGTGGGGTTAAGTCCTTCATTTCAGGGTGGCCTGAATTATAGGTTAATGCCATGGTAATTTGAAGAAACACAATGGGTAGCAGTGGAAGAAAACATTGCTTTGCGCGGGTATATTTAATCTATTTCATTTAATGTTTCTGTGTGTCGTTGCAGAGAGAAAGTCATCCTCCCTCCCATCCCTGCAGCTGACAGATGTTGATTTTTACCTTCAATTGTTCAATCTCCATTGGCTGCGGAGTGGGAGGGGTCATGGCCTGACTGAGTCGGGGGCGTGACATTGAAAGACCTAGGGCAGGGTTTTAAGTCCTTCTTTTGATGGTGGCCAGAATTACAGGTCGATGCCATGGTAATTTATGAGGACACGCCATGGGTAACAGTGGAAGAAAACATTGCTTTGCACGGGTATATTTAATCTATTTCATTTAATGTTTCTGTATGTTGTTGCAGAAAGAAATCCAACCTCCCTCCCGCCCCTGCAGCTGACAGATGTTGATTTTTACCTTCATTTTTTCAATCCCCGTTGGCTGCGGAGTGGGAGGGGGCGTGGCCTGACAGAGTCGGAGCGTGGTTTCGCGAGATTCGGCGGCGGGGGTCAGAGTGGCATGAATTACAGGTCGATGACATGGTAATTTATGGGGACCCGCAATGGGTAGCAGTGGAAAAAAACATCTTTTATTAGTACTGCATGGTCGTAGTCTAAAATTAGTCAATTTCATCTACGATTTTTGTGTGTCATTGCAGAGAGAAATTCACCCTCCCACCCCTGCAGCTGATTTTTTTCAATCCCCGTTGCCTACGGAGTGGGAGGGGGCATGGCCTGGCAGAGTTGGGGGTGTGGATTATCAAGATGCTTCGAACGGTTGTAGTCTGAAATTAGTCTATTTCATCTAAAATTTTGTGTGTCATTGCAGAGAGAAATTCACCCTCCCACCCCTGCAGCTGACAGAAGTTTATTTTTCCCTTCATTTTTTCAATCCCTGTTGGCTGCGGAGTAGGAGGGGGCGTGACCTGACACAGTTGGGGGCGTGGCTTAACAAAGCGCTTCGCATAGGTGATTTAATCTATTTCATTTAATGTTTCTGTGTGTCGTTGCAGAATGGCTGCAGAGTGAGAGGGGGCGTGGTCTGACAGAGTTGGGGGCGTGACTTAGCAAGACGATTCGAACAGTTGTAGTCTATAATTAGTCTATTTTATCTAAAATTTTTGTGTGTCGTTGCAGAGAGAAATTCACCCTCCCACCCCTGCAGCAAACAGAAGTTTATTTTTACCTTTATTTTTTCAACCCCATTGGCTGCGGAGTAGGAGGGGGCGTAACCTGACAGAGTCGGGGGCGTGGATTAGCAAGACGCTTCACATGGGTGTATTTAATCTATTTCATTTAATGTTTCTGTGTGTCGTTGCAGAAAGAAAGTCAACCTCCCACCCATCCCTGCAGCTGACAGAAGTTGATTTTTACCTTTATTTTTTCAATCCCTGTTGGCTGCGGAGTGGGAGGGGGCGTGACCTTACAGAGTCGGGGCGTGGCTTAGCAAAGCGCTTCGCATAGGTGCATTTAATCTATTTCATTTAATGTTTCTGTGTGTCGTTGCAGAATGGCTGCGGAGTGAGAGGGGGCGTGGCCTGACAGAGACGGGGCGTGGCTTAGCAAAAGGCTTCGAACGGTTGTAGTCTATAATTAGTCTATTTCATCTAAAATTTTTGTGTGTCGTTGCAGAGAGAAATTCACCCTCCCACCCCTGCAGCAAACAGAAGTTTATTTTTACCTTCATTTTTTCAATTCCCGTTGGCTGCGGAGTGGGAGGGGGCGTGACCTGACAGAGTCGGGGGCGTGGATTAGCAAGACGCTTCGCATGGGTGGATTTAATCTATTTTATTTAATGTTTGTGTGTGTTGTTGCAGAAAGAAAGTCAACCTCCCACCCATCCCTGCAGCTGACAGAAGTTGATTTTTACCTTTATTTTTTCAATCTCTGTTGGCTGCGGAGTGAAAGGGGGTGCGGCCTGACAGAGTTGGGGGTGTGGCTTAGTGAGACCTGGGGCGGGGGTTTTAAGTACTTCTTTTAGGGTGGCCTGAATTAAAGGTCAATACCATGCTTATTTATGAGCCCACGCAATAGGCAGCAGTGGAGGAAAACATCTTTTATTACTACTGAACTGTAGTAATAGAAAAAAACATAAGTTATATTTATGGTAACCGGAATACCTTTAACAGTGTCAGTGAATAGAAATGGATGAGATCCTCAGCTGCTGATAATTACCTGGTTGTTATGGAAACCTGCCCTCCCTGTGTGGCTTTGCAGAGAATGGCAGTTGGAGTTTAAAACCAAAGCTCCCAGTTGTAATGTTGGCTAATGGAGATCATATTTTGGGAATATCTCGGGAACGGTACGTCCTAGAGAGATGAGACCTGGTCTAAAACCTTCCCGGACACCTGATGTACCTGTGTGCCGAATTTGGTGAAAATCGGTCCAGTAGTTTGGTCGCGCATAGAGAACAGACAGACAGACAGAAATTCATTTTTATATTATTAAGAGATAAGCGATTATAAAATAAGTTTTGAAAAATATAAAAAAAAATATAAAAATTCAAATCACCCCCTTTCCCCAAAATCAAAATAAACAAATAAACATGCACAAAAAATAACATCATGGGTATTGCCATGTACAAAAAAACGCCCATATTATTAAAATATAAAAATAAGTTATCACTTCAGTCTATGTATGCTGCTAAGGATGGGATTTACCTAGTAACAGTTAGTGGACAGCAAATTTGCAGAAGTGTTTTTAGGGTGGTTAACATGAAAATTTTTAATCAAAGTGATTCACAGATTTGGTCAGGTTCTCCTAAAGTGATCTTTGAGAAGAAGTTGTTTGAAATGTTAGTGCCCATTTAAGGCATGGAAGTACGAAAATTTTCATATTAAAGGGCATCTGTCAGCAGATTTGTGAAAGTGGCTGACCTGTTCCATGTGCGCTTGGTAGCTGAAGGCATCTGTGTTTTCCCATGTTCATATGTGCCCAAAAATGATATTTTCATATATGCAAATGAGCCTCTAGGGGCAACGGGGGCATTGCCATTACACCTAGAGGCTCTGCTTTCTCTGCAACTGCTGCGCCCTCTCCACTTTGATTGACAGGGCCGGGCAGTGTAAATATCATCGCAGAGAGCACATGCAACAGGTTAGCAGGTTTCATAGATGCAAATCTGCTGACAGATGCTCTTTAAGTGTTGAAGGATTGCTGCAATTCAATTTACAGCATGAGGTTAATATATCAAAAAGCAAATTACAATCATGACTATAATAGCAGAAGCATCACACTGTAGTGTCATTTTATAAACGTGGCACTATCTGGAAAGAGTTAAATGGTTAATCAATAGAAAAATGAAACCAGTAGGCACAAAAAAAAAATCTGTTTTGGACTTTTTACAGCAAAATTGAGTTTTCCTCGATGAGTTGTTATGCTAATTGCTTTATGTATTCTGGCAGGATGTTCTATATAGGGAGCGTCAGGGAAAAGAGTGGGTAACAAGGTCGGCATGAAACAGCTGAACTAGTTTAGGTTACACGTGAAGAGTGCAAATTACGTTGACAGCGAGTAAATGAATGATAATGAAACCCTCATTTTTTAATGATTGTAATTTACACATAACACTGTATTTCCTGTAATTAATTGTTCAGCCTACAGGATGTAGCTGGGGTTATGAAAGCATTAAGTAGAGTGGCTATTATTAAAGAGAAGCTCCACTTCTCGCTATACCTAACAACGGCATGCACATCTTTAAATATGCTTTTATGGGTCTTTGGGTACACAGCCACAAAGATATTTGTAAAATTATCTTACAATGCTGCAGGCTGTATGCAGGGCCATATTTTGAAGATTTGTGAGCCCATCTAGCTTTCATGAGTGGGCCTGCACCCTGAAAATTGGAGTTTAAAGAGTACCTTATTTTGAGTTCTATTAAGCTTGGCAAGGACTTTGCTGATACTCTACTAATATTTTTAGCGAGAATGGGCAGCTAGGCAAGCAATTCAGCAGAGATGGAGTCTGCACACATCCTTCTTAGAGTGAAACAGAGGAAATAGATAAATGGACTAAACCAACCTTTAGCATCTTAGGTGTCATCAGCTGCAGGCCGGCATCTCAACAAGTTCAATCTGGGGTTCAGCTTGTGCTGCAGGAGCCAGCAGATGTCAGCTATCACTACAGCAGTACCACCAGCAAACATGACAGAAGATGACAAGGCAGCAGCGCTGATGAGAGAGGCCTCCTTAGTAGTGGGCAGCGAACTGCTGCAGATCCAGACGTGACAGAGATCCACCCATAATTAAACTACTGGCAGACGCTAAGGGTACATCTGAGGTGATATGTCCACTGTTTTATAGTAGTTAGTACCCATCACCTTAGTTTTCAACTGTATCCATGCCCTGAGCAGAATACAGTGAAAGTGGTGATGTTGCCATCAGGGGGTCCAATACAGGTGCATCATTTGTCTTATGGTTAAAGAGGACTTGTCACCAATCCAAAAAAGTGAGATATTTACATATTCTAGTTGGCCATACTCCCCTGCTGCGTGACAGAGAACGTTACAACAGGGAGTAGCAAAGAAGAGAAGTGACTAGCCACACCTCTGTGATTGACATGTGTGGTGCCAGAAATCTCAGGGGACATTACTGCAAAGTGGCATATTCAGAAGTGAAAGCACCCCATACTCAGGAAACCATTGTCAACTAGAATATATTAATATCTCCCTTTTTTTTTTTTTAGATTGGTGACAGGTCCTCTTTAAAGCAGATCTAGCTATGTGTACTATCCAACACAGGTCTGTGGCATGATGGACAACAGAGCAAATCTGTCCACTCCATTTCATTTCATCCACATTTAGTTGCTCAGGTTGTAAACCTAGGGATAACACAGCCAGCAGAACTAGCTTAGGTGTTTCAAATTTAGAGTCACCTCTGTAAGGTATCTACCTCTCAGATCAATCCCTAGATATATTCCCACAAATGGATCTGTAACAGAACCTTCCTTTTGAGTTCAATATGCACGTACTGTGGGAATGCAATTTGTGACAACCCCTATAGTCTGAATGGGCGCAATTACAAGTGGTAGGAATCTGTAGTGTTCTTTACTGGTACACAACTGATACATTGATAACGATTGCACATAGAAATACCTAGTTTTAACAGATTGTGAGTCTAAAAATGCAATGTAATATGTGTTTCTAGAAAAACAAAAATCAGGTTTTTTTTATTTTGCACAACATTTTTACAGGGGTTGTCCAATACTAAACTTCTACACTGTAATTGCTCCACGCCAGCCAGTCCAGTATACTTCATAATACACTTTCATGAAAACCGTGGCGGGGTAACAGTGTTTTGAGAGGGTCAAAATGTAAAAAAAAAAGCTACTGCTACATGTTTTTGATAAAAATGTTTAAGCCTGAATTTGGATTTTATTAGGGCTTGGATGACCTGCTTTGTTTTACCATAAAAAATAGAAAAATATGAATCAAAAGTTAAAGGGGTTGTCTGGCCTTGGAGCCTACAATCTTATGCTATAGACCTGTGACCCTTAACAGAAAAAAGAAGACTCACCTGTCCGCGGTCCCACCACTGCTCCATTCGCAGCCGCTTCTGGTTCCTGTATCATAAAGTTTTGTATTTACGTTGATTGCTCCTTGTACTTACCTTTTACATGATGTGCATAAGATCCATTGCACGCATTCATAATGCACAGAACACTTTGATACCATATGTATGGCTTCACACTGGGGGCTTAGACTTTAAGAAGGGATAGGCAGGGGGCTACCCAACTTCCCTATAGATTGGAATGACTCTTGGAGGATATGTGCCTACTCTTCTGGAAATTAGACAGTAGGTGGAATATAAGCCATTTAAGTACGTTTTAAGAATATTATTTGTGTAAAATGGCCTGTAAATTACTGTACACATAGCAATATCTCAACATGAAGAGTCCTAGTTATGAGTTCATATTCTGTACTTTGCCTATGTTTTACACACTAGGAGCCTCTATTCCTAATTACATTAGTCCTTGAATGTAACATTGTGGGCGGTCGACAGAAAGCATCTAAACAGTGAATGGAGCAAAACACTTCAACATGCATTACTACAGGCTTGAATTAGCTATGAAAATGAATCAAGAAAACATGATTATTGTATCCTGTCAACACAACTGGGAGAGAAGCTAATCGCAGCTTGAATTCAGTCCCTGGGACAATCACGTCACAAGTTATTACTGCGGCACAGGGCAAGGCAAGGACAGATTGGGTAGGAGGCACATGTGGTCACACTAAAATGCCACAGCCATAACCACCTTATGCCTTTTATTACACTGAGAGGTGCCATACAACCCATGCTTTCAATAGCAACCAGTGTCCCTTAAAACAAATGTAAATTACTTCTGTTGATCCACCAGTTGGTCTCACGACATCCTTTCCCACATGCAAAAAAACCTTGAAAACTGATTGGCTAATATAGGCAACATTGACACTCTCTTGGAACATTTCAAAATTTGTGATTTTTGGAGCTACTTTTCTACCTTCATAAATTCACTCCAATGTTTCTTGATTAATTTACATTAGGCAACTGGCACAATAACAGTTATTTTGACCAGGGGTGCCCAAACTTTTGCATGCCACTGTATATATATATATATGTAAATATGCCATGCTTTACTGAACATGGCATATTTTCTTTATGATTAGGTGCCCCCCTAGTCACTCCTCATTTTTGCTAGGGGAGGTTTCTCCACACTGTAGCGATCTCCATCACAGAAGAAAAGCCAGAAAGTAAAAGTTTCATTTTTCTGCCATAACCTGTAAAATATGGTACTTTGTGTACTAAATGTCAATGTGCTGGGAGAAGACCACACAGTTTTATTCGTAATCACAAGTGGCTTCAGGATAACAAAGTCAATGTTTTTGAGTGGCCATCACAAAGCCCTGATCTCAATCCTATTGAAAATTTATGGGAAAAGCTGAAAAGGCAAGTGCGAGCAAGGCAACCAACAAACATGGCACAGTTACACCAGTTTTGTCAGGAGGAATGGGCCCAAATTCCGACCAACTATTGTGAGAAGCTTGTGAAGGATATCCAAAATGTTTGACCCAAGTCATACAGTTTAAGGGCAATGTATATAAACTTTTGACTTTGCAGAAAGTAATAAAATGCCTTAAAACAGTCTCTCTCTCTCTCTCTCTCTCTCTCTCTCATTATTCTAGAATTTGGCAAATAATAATAATTAGGGTAATCCTAATTGACCAAAAACAGGAACGGTTTATTCTGATTTCATGTCATATATTGAGAAAAACATGCATATATGTCTTTTTATATAGTGTATATAAACTTCTGGTTTCAACTGTATGTGCACCTCTACTTAACCCCACATACAATGCCTCAGACTCAGATCCAACCAATCAAGGCCACTTCTCTGGTAAAATAGCTGGGTTAGTTGCTAGTTAGCAGCTATTCCTGACTGTTACATGTAAGGACATGTTTTATCTCTCTTAGTTATCTGCTTATTTTTCTTTAGTCTTCATTTTCTCTTATCTTGGATGACATTTTGGGGCTTTGGAACCGATTACTCAACTTACAATGGTTTCAACATACAATGGTTTTTCTGGAACCAATTAATATTGTATCTTGAGGGACCACTGTAGTCATATATGTAAAACATCATACATTCACTAAACTAGACAATGCATTTGAAGACAGGATTACAAAAGTCTAGAACTAAAAGACCAGAACAACGCCACCAACTAATAATTGTACATCAAAACAGATTTATAGTCCAGAACACATGGATATCTTGTATTGGGATGGAATAACCAGTTTAAGATTAAACAATTTCCGGTGCCAATCTTCTCCTCTAATAAGTCTTTGTACCCCTTCAATGCCATAGAATTTGAAGGAAGCAAAGCAGCCACCATGTTGTATTGTAAAATAAGTTTTGTGGCCCCAGACATATTATTTTGTAAAGAGGTAGAACATTTTTGATAGGTATTCTGCAATTCAGGTCTTTTGTTTTCTTATAGTGCATCCTACATATTTTAAGTTACATGTGGCATATTTGATGCAATAGATGATGTTGTTGCTCTCACAATTAATTTAATGGGTGATATTATACCAAAATCTGTTATTAAAAGATGTTAACAATTTTCTGTTTGTAAATCGGCAGACATCACATCTTTTTAGTCCATAATTTGTGAATTCTATGTGCTATAGCCAGCAGTTCCCCATGCATCCCTTGTTCTGGTCATCTTGGTAAAAAAAATTGGTAAGTTTCTTAGTATACCATTAACAATTTGTATTCTCTACTATATACCATCAAAAATGTAACTATGGTGCTTTTATGTAGAGTATTAGGGTTAGATTTATCATAACTGGTGTAAAGGAAAACTGACTTAGCAGCTCATAGCAACCAATCAGATTCCACTTTTCATTTTTCAGAGCTCCTTTGGAAAATGAAAGGTGGAATCTGATTGCTGCTATGGGCTACTAAGCCAGTTTTCATTTACCCCAGTTCGAGAAATCAACCCCTTAGACTTTCTGGGATTGGTAGGATGTGGCATATCATTCCTATTTTTCCAACAGATTTTTGGCCATTTGGATTGTCCACTCAGGATAACCTCTACTTTTTAGCCTGTCACTGGTCTTTTCAAGTTGGTGTATTGAAGCGTCACTGAGCAGGCTCTTCTCACTCTAGTAAACTCACCTACAGGTGTGTATTGGATGGGTACTGGCCACATATAGCAAAGTGTTTCTGTTAATGTAATAAAAGGCTGGCATAGACGCCACATCGCCTGACCAAACAATAAAAATGTCATCGATGTAGTGTCTGTACCAGTGTGTATTGTTACTGTCAGGGCTCTGAGTAGAATAAATGAATTCCTCATCCTGGCGTGGATAATAAATAATATACAGTACAGACCAAAAGTTTGGACACACCTTCTCATTCAAAGAGTTTTCTGTATTTTCATGACTATGAAAATTGTAGATTCACACTGAAGGCATCAAAACTAGGAATTAACACATGTGGAATTATATACTTAACAAAAAAGTGTGAAACAACTGAAAATAAGTCTTATATTCTAGGTTCTTCAAAGTAGCCACCTTTTGCTTTGATTACTGCTTTGCACACTCTTGGCATTCTCTTGATGAGCTTCAAGAGCTAGTCACCTGAAATGGTTTTCACTTCATAGGTGTGCCCTGTCAGGTTTAATAAGTGGGATTTCTTGCCTTATAAATGGGGTTGGGACCATGAGTTGTGTTGGGCAGAAGTCAGGTGGATACACAGCTGATAGTCCTACTGAATAGACTGTTAGAATTTGTATTATGGCAAGAAAAAAGCAGCTAAGTAAAGAAAAACGAGTGGCCATCATTACTTTAAGAAATTAAGGTCAGTCAGTCCGAAAAATTGGGAAAACTTTGAAAGTGTCCCCAAGTGCAGTCGCAAAAACCATCAAGCGCTACAAAGAAACTGGCTCACAGGAGGACCGCCCGAGGAAAGGAAGACCAAGAGTCACCTTTGCTGCGGAGGATAAGTTCATCCGATTCACCAGCCTCAGAAATCGCAGGTTAACAGCAGCTCAGATTAGAGACCAGGTCTATGCAACACAGAGTTCTAGCAGCAGACACATCTCTACAACAACTGTTAAGAGGAGACTGTGTGCAGCAGGCCTTCATGGTAAAATAGCTGCTAGGAAACCACTGCTAAGGACAGGCAACAAGCTGAAGAGACTTGTTTGGGCTAAAGAACACAAGGAATGGACATTAGACCAGTGGAAATCTGTGCTTTGGTCTGATGAGTCCAAATTTGAGATCTTTGGTTCCAACCACCGTGTCTTTGTGCGACGCAGAAAAGGGTGAACGGATGGACTCTGCATGCCTGGTTCCCACTGTGAAGCATGGAGGAGGAGGTGTGATTGTGTGGGGGAGCTTTGCTAGTGACACTGTTGGGGATTTATTCAAAATTGAAGGCATACTGAACCAGCATGGCTACCACAGCATCTTGCAGCGGCATGCTATTCCATCCGGTTTGCGTTTAGTTGGACCATCATTTATTTATCAACAGGACAATGACCCCAAACACACCTCCAGGCTGTGTAAGGGCTATTTGACCAAGAAGGAGAGTGATGGGGTGCTATGCCAGATGACCTGGCCTCCACAGTCACCAGACCTGAACCCAATCGAGATGGTTTGGGGTGAGCTGGACCGCAGAGTGAAGGCAAAAGGGCCAACAAGTGCTAAGCATCTCTGGGAACTCCTTCAAGATTGTTGGAATACCATTTCAGGTGACTACCTCTTGAAGCTCATCAAGACTGTGCAAAGCAGTAATCAAAGCAAAAGGTGGCTACTTTGAAGAACCTAGAATATAAGACATATTTTCAGTTGTTTCACACTTTTTTGTTAAGTATATAATTCCACATGTGTTAATTCCTAGTTTTGATGCCTTCAGTGTGAATCTACAATTTTCATAGAAAATACAGAAAACTCTTTGAATGAGAAGGTGTGTCCAAGCTTTTGGTCTGTACTATACATCGCTAGCACATTGACTTATAGCATAGCTGCCTTACACCTGGTGGCCTTAGAGGCAGAATTCTAGAGGGACATGAATGGCCTAAAAGCCTGCTGAAGTTGATTAAGGCCCTCTATTAGATGAATAATGCCTTCCATGCTGCATTTTTACCACTATCTTTACCATTGCCTTGAATTTTGTGTTTATCACAGATAGTACACATTTATTCACTGTAGCTATAGCAGTAAATTTCGCTACATGAGATAATGGGTGCACATTTGTGGTGTCCCCCATACATATGCATGTTCACCTCCATCAAAGATCATATCAATGGCATCTGATTTTTCTTCCTAAAACGTTGTTTGACATTATCTACTCAGGTGGTGTGTCCTTTAGTACAGCAGGGGGTCAGGAAAATGGCTCACAGGAGGACCGCACCAGGAAAGGAAGACCAAGAGTCACCTTTGCTGCGGAGGATAAGTTCTCAAGTTGATTAATGCCCTCTATTAGATGAATAATGCCTTCCATGATGCATTTTTACCACTATCTTTACCATTGCCTTGAATTTTGTGTTTATCACAGATAGTACACATTTATTCACTGTAGCTATAGCAGTAAATTTCTCTACATGAGATAATGGTTGCACATTTGTGGTGTCCCCCAAACATATGCATGTTCACCTCCATCAAAGATCATATCAATGGCATCTGATTTTTCTTCCTAAAATGTTGTTTGACATTATCTACTCAGGTGGTGTGTCCTTCAGTACAGCAGGGGGTCAGGAAAATGTAGAGTTTTAAAATCAACAGTCTATGTATGTAGGAGGTGTGGAGGCTTCCACAAAAACCAAGTGAACAAGCAGTGTCCCACTTCAACAATTGGCATTTATCATGTAAAGAAAGTTAATACAAGTCACTTCCTAATGTATTATTATCATACATATTGCTTCCTTTGCTGGCTGGATTCATTTTTCCATCACATTATACACTGCTCATTTTCATAGTTACAAACACCCTGCAATCCATCAGTGGTGGTTGTGTTTGCACTGTTAGGCCACTGAGGCACAAATAAAATAATTAAGTGACTCTCTGGCAGAGTCACTTGGCAGAGTCACTGGGGATCACTGGACCCAACCCTGGGCAGCCGGACAATAACGACAGCTTCCGAAGGGCGAAATAATACATAAGGCAAAACACAGATAATAAGTAACAGTTCACACAAACACGTGCTGCGCAACTGCACTTGGGACTGGAGCCAGAGCTTTGGCTACACAGTCCTCCAGACGGGCGTGCTCCAGGAGGGGGCTACGGCACGGCCGCAAGCGTGGCCTTCAAACACTCAGAGTGATACACACTACACGAAAAGACAGACAGTGAAGCAGGTACGTGGAACCACGCACCAGTGCAAGAAAGCACTCAAACACACAATACACCATTCAGTGTCAGATAGCAAATGGACCGGACCGTATAGCAGTCGCACATGAACAACAAGGCACTGGCCCTGCCCAGCAGAAGCTCAGGGTTTAAATAGCAGTGAGCTAATTGGCAGAGGCGTGGTTACTGACATACTTCCTGTGAATGCCTGTCGGAAGTGACATCACCAAAGGTCTCAAGGGCAGGGCGTGGTGCCTGACATACTTCCTGTGAACGCCTGGCGGAAGTGACATCACCAGAGGTCTCAAGGAGCTGGCGCATGACCACTTCCTGTGCCGGACCTTGTTCACTGCAGTAAGACTGTGGGCACAAGGATACCGCACTGAGATTTGCCCGTGCCCCTTCACCAACACCCGCAGCCCGGGAGGGCAAGCGACCACGTGCACGACGTCGATGCACGTGCCTTACATGCACACTATAGGAAAAAGAACCTGCCTATGTGTGCTCCTATGGTTCTGGCCAGCAGAGAGGCAGGCACTTTTTCCTATAGTGTGCAAGCACGACCACCGCTGATGGACTGCAGGGTGGTCGTAACCATGGAAATGAGCAGTATATAATGTGATAGAAAAATGAATTCAGACAGCAAAGGAAGCAATATGGATGATAATAATACATTAGGAAGTGGCTTGTATTAACTTTCTCTACATAATAAATGCTAATTGCTGAAGTGAGACAACCCCTTCAAAGTCCAGCGTCTAGAACACTGGTATTAAATCTAATATATAAAGCTGAGCGTATGTATGTATGTATGTATGTCTGCTAAAGGAATCCGCACCGTCGCTGCTACAATCACGAAATTTGGCACACAGGTACATCAGGTGTCCGGGAAGGTTTTAGACTGGGTCTCAGCTCTCCAAGACATACTGTTTCTGAGATATTCCCAAAAAATGCATTAGCCAATAGAAGCCTGGTCCCATGAACCTTATCAGCCAATAGAAGCTTGCAGGCCGTTAGTCTCCTCACACACCAGGTTTCCATAACAACCAGCCAGTTTTTTTCGCAGCTGTTGGTCTGCATTAAAGGGGCAGAGCGCTGTGGATGACACAGTTAATGGGGTATTCTGGTTACCATAAATATAACTTATGTTTTAGACTAATTCATCATCAGTTATTACCTAATATAATGTAAATGTCACATATTTACTGTTCAGTAGTAATAAAAGATGTTTTCTTCCCCTGCTACCGACTGTGTTTCCTCATAAATTACCATGGCATCGAACCTATACTTCAGGCCACCCTCAAAAGAAGGACTTAAAAGCCCCACCCCAGGCCCCGCTAACCCACGCCCCCTCTCACTCTGCAGCCGACAGGATTGCAAAAATGAGGTAAAAATCAACTTCTGACAGCTGCAGGGGTATGAGGGAGGGTGACTTTCTCCTTGCAACTCATGCTCAGACTGCACAGTGCTGCTGTCTGAGAGTGAGCTGTTCAAAAGGACATCCCTGTGTCCAGGCCCTGCGCCGGATGGCGAACAAGGAGTCTGAAAGCCGGACTGTCCGGGCTAAAAACCCTAGGGGCAGGCTTCTGTGGAGGTCACAGTTAAAAGGAAGAGCGCTGTGGATGTAACTGTTAAGGGGGTAGGCTGCAACGGAGGTCCTGTTAAAAGGGCGGGCACTTAGGAGGTCACTGTTAAGGGAGGAGGGGACTGAGGAGGCCACTATTAAAGGGGCAGCGAGGTACTGTGACAGTCACTGTTAAAGGGGCAGTCACTGTGGAGGTCACTGTCAAGGGGGCCAGGAGTGGTGGAGGTCAGTTAAGAGGACTGTAACCTATGGTCAGTATTAAGGGATGGGTACCGTCCCATGACCCTTATCAGCCAATAGAAGCTTGCAGGCCGTTAGTCTCCTCACACACCAGGTTTCCATAACAACCCAGCCAGTTTTTTTTTGCAGCTGTTGGTCTGCATTAAAGGGGCAGAGCGCTGTGGATGACAGTTAAAGGGGTATTCCGGTTACCATAAATATAACTTATGTTTTAGACTATTTCATCATCAATCATTACCTAATATAATGTAAATGTCACATATTTACTGTTCAGTAGTAATAAAAGATGTTTTCTTCCACTTCTACCCACTGTGTTTCCTCATAAATTACCATGGCATCGACCTGTAATTCAGGCCACCCTCAAAAGAAGGACTTAAAAGCCCCACCCCAGGCCCTGCTAACCCACGCCCCCTCTCACTCCACAGCCGACAGGATTGCAAAAATGAAGGTAAAAATCAACTTCTGACAGCTGTAGGGGTGGGAGGGAGGGTGACTTTCTCCTTGCAACTCATGCTCAGACTGCACAGTGCTGCTGTCTGAGAGTGAGCTGTTCAAAAGGACATCCCTGTGTCCAGGCCGTGCGCTGGATGGCGAACAAGGAGTCTGAAAGCCAGACTGTCCAGCCTAAAAACCCTAGGAACAGGCTTCTGGGAGGTCACAGTTAAAGGGGAGAGCGCTGTGGATGTAACTGTTAAGGGGGTAGGCTGCTATGGAGGTAATGTTAAAGGGGCGGGCACTGTGGAGGTCACTGTTAAGGGAGGAGGGGACTGTGGAGGCCACTATTAAAGGGGCAGCGAGGTACTGTGACAGTCACTGTTAAAGGGGCAGTCACTGTGGAGGTCACTGTCAAGGGGGCCAGGAGTGGTGGAGGTCAGTTAAGGGGACTGTAACCTATGGTCAGTATTAAGGGATGGGTACTGGAGAGGTCACTTAAGAGGGCGGGCCCCTGTGGAGGTCACTGTCAAGGGAGTTAGTTGCTGTGGAACTCACTGTTAAAGGTGCAAGCTGCTGTGAAGGTCAAAGTTAAGGGGGTGGGCTGCTGTGGAGGTCCCATTTAAAGGAGATGGGGCACTGTGGGGGGAGTCAGTGTAAAGGGGTGGGGGCTGTGGAGGTTACTGTTAAGGAGTTGGAGTGCTGCAGAGGTCACTCTCGTTATCTCTTAACGACACACACATAAACATTAAATGAAATATACCCGGGCGAAGCCGGGTCCTTCTGCTAGTACCCCTATATGTATTGTTCATTGAATATGAATGTTTAAGCAATATGGAATACACAAGTCAACATATGGGCTACTGTAAATAGGCACAAAAAGACCAAAAACACAGTTGTTTGAACTATGGGAGGAAGCTCAAATCATGCATAAAGTACGAAAGTAAACATAGACAAAAGATGGAAACATAAAGGTTATAGAGCAAAGGTGTAAAGGATGGTAGTAAGGGAGAACCATCTGCAGTAATAAGATTATAAACAACAAGTGATCCAGTATGTGTCCCAAACATTTCAAGTAATCTCAAAAAGATCCATCTTATCATGAGTTAAAGCTGTGAGATATTCCATAGTTCCAAAACTCTAGTATACCTAAATGTATCAATAAGGGTTGGTGGTGTGATTCACTTTCTGTAACGAGCAATGAGTTGCCATCAAACTGTGGAGCATAAGTTTGAATGTCTGCTTCCGAATAGGGATAGGTGGAATGTTAAGCTTGATAAGAGATCAAGGGGAATAGCATACCCCAAGAGCCCCTGAAAAAGTGAGCACAATTCTACTCAAAAAGGGCAAATTTGCAAACACTCCCAAAAAATATGGAATAGGGATCTTTAAGTTCCCCAACTGGTAATACTCTACTGTACCTTTACTGCAGACTACTGGCAATTCATTCATAAACCTATAGCAGAGAAGACTCCCATGTGTGGGACAGAGCCTATCTGGGTACCACAGTGCCAACAGAGAGCGGAATCAACAAGGCCAAAGTGGTGTAAGAGTTCTGCAGTCCTGTACAAATGGGAAAGAAATTTATAAGAGTTTACTTGTAACACATTTGGAAAACAATGTGAGAAAGCTAGTATAGATTTCACTTCTGAGTCAGAGAAGGTTGTATTCAGCTCCTTCTCCCAGGAAAGGAAGTATGAAGGTTTGTTGCCCATAGGAGGAGATATACTGTAAGTATTTTATAATAGAAGATACCATGCGAAAGGGAAGTACAAGAGTCTCAAAAGCTGTAGGAGCCTGTTTGTAGTTAAACTGAGCAATGAACTGCTTACTTGCATGTGATATATGAGCATGATATATAAAGAAACTCCTATCTTCCTGGGAATCAGAAGAAGCCAAAGTCTTCTTAGGAATTTGCTAAAGGTGGATGAGGAGCAAAAGTAATGGATGGAGAGAGATATAGACCAAATAGGGTATTCAAATTATGCCAGATTGAAATGGTTGTTAAGGTAACTTCGATTATAATGGATTTTGACCACTAATGGGAGGGTTGATTCACAGCAATTTATATGCATCCTAACAAGAGATGAGCGAGCACTAAAATGCTCGGATGCTCGTTATTCGAGACAAACTTTTCTCGATGCTCCGGTGCTCGTTTCGAGTAACGAACGCCATTGAAGTCAATGGGAGACACGAGCATTTTTGCAGGGGACCAAGGCTCTGCCTAGGGAAGGCTGGGTGAAAACCTGGAAACATCAGAAAATGATGGAAACACCATGGAAATGGACAGGAAACAGCAGGGGCAGCATGCATGGATGCCTCTGAAGCTGCCTAATCCCACCATTACCCCCAATTCTCAGGCAACAGCCTGGTGGTTACCCTCATGGCAATTGTGCTCACCCAGACCAAGAAAGGTGAGGCACATACCCATCACATGTTAGGAAAGCACCCAACTAGGTGCAAAGAAAAATTGTTTAGAGAGAGGGCCTGTAGGTGGACCTCCGGAAAAATTGTTTGGAGAGAGGGCCTGTAGGTGGACCTCCTGAAAAATTGTTTAGAGAGAGGGCCTGTAGGTGGACCTCCGGAAAAATTGTTTATAGAGAGGGCCTGTAGGTGGACGTCCGGAAAAATTGTGGTAAAAGAGTGCCAGTTGGACCTCTAAAAAATGGCGTTTTTTGGGTCAGCGTTAGGCAAAGACGACAAGGAGGAGGAGGAGTAGGAGGAGTAGAGAAGAGGAATCGGATACATAAGTAATGTTAATCTTTAGCTGCTTTCCCCCGGAGGAGATTTGAATTCCGGTGAAATCCAGGCTTTGTTCATTTTAATAAGCGTCAGCCTGTCAGCGCTGTCAGTTGACAGGTGTGTACGCTTATCGGTGATGACGCCACCAGCTGCACTGAATACCCGCTCTGACAACACGCTAGCGGCAGGGCAGGCCAGCACCTCCAAGGTGTACAGCGCCAGTTCAGGCCACGTGTCCAGCTTTGAAACCCAGTAGTTGTATGGAGCAGAGTGATCGGTCCGGACGTTGGTATGGTCACCTATGTACTCCCTCACCATCTTTCTGTAAAGCTCACCCCTACTCTGCCTAGACTGGGGACAGGTGACAGTGTCTTGCTGGGGTGACATAAAACTGGCAAAGGGCTTGGAGAGCGTTCCCCTGCCAGTGCTGGACAAGCTGCCTGCTCGCCTCCTCTCCCCCGCTACTTGGCCCACAGAACCACGCCCTCTGCCGCTAGCGGCGTCAGATGGGAAGGATTGTTTCAGCTTGTGCACCAGGGCCTGTTGATATTGATTCACTCTCATACTCCTTTCCTCTACAGGGATGAGAGTGGAAAGGTTCTGCTTGTACCGTGGGTCCAGGAGAAAGAACACCCAGTAATCGGTGTTTGAAAAAATGCTTCTAATGCGAGGGTCACGGGATAGGCAGCCTAACATGAAGTCTGCCATGTGCGCCAGATTCCCAACACGCAAGAATTCCCTCTCCTCACTGGCCTGACTCTCCATTTCCTCCTCCTCCTCCAAGTCCTCCTCTTCAGCCCATACACGCTCAAGAGTTAAGAAGGACTGAGCACTGGTACCCTCTTCTGTCTCGCCGACATTCTGCTCCTCTTCCTCCTCATCCTCATCCCCCTCCTCCGATACGCGCTGAGAAACAGACTGGAGGGTGCTCTAGCTATCAAGCGACGTATCTTCCTCCACCATCTCTTGTGACAAGCGCAAAGCATCCGACTTCATGCTGAACAGTGAGTTTTTCAACAGGCAAAGCAGCGGGATGGTGAGGCTGATAATGGCGGCATCGCCGCTGACCATCTGTGTTGACTCCTCAAAGTTGCTCAACACCTGGCAGATATCAGACATCCACGTCCACTCCTCATTGTAGACTCTGAGTGACCTGACTACCAGTTCTGGTGGAAGTTGACATCTGGCAGTCTACAATCGCTCTGCGCTGCTGGTAAACTCTGGATAACATGTTTAATGTCGAATTCCATCTTGTGGGCCAGGGTTGCCAACCGTCCAGAAATTTCTGGACAGTCCGTAAAAATAGGTAACTTTTTTGCTCTGTCCGTGAAAAAAAATAGAGGTGTCCGTGATTTTTTTGAGGCTGGAGGTACCTGACTAGATTATTTTGGTGGTAAATATCATCATTTTACAGCTCACAGTAAATGGTGGTAATGAGTTCTGATCAGTATATTGAGCTATAGACCTGTATTACTTATAATATTTATCCTTTTATTATGGTTTTCCAATTTGTCCGTAAAAAATGTTGGCCGTTCGTGATTTTGGCATAAGTTGTCCAGAAAAAAGAAAAATTCGGGTTGGCAACCCTGTTGTGGGCACGTCGCACAACAGTCGGTGAGCGGGCAGTTGTAGGCGGCGCTGCGCTGCCCTGAGAGTGGCAGCATCTGTGGTCGACTTGCGGAAATGCGCACAGATGCGGCGCACCTTGGTGAGCAAATCAGACAGATTGGGGCATGTCTTGAGGAACCGCTGAACTATTAGATTGAACACGTGGGCCAGGCATGGCAAATGTGTCAGTCTGCCGAGTCGCCACCAGGTTACGCCCGTTGTCACACACAACCATGCCTGGCTTGAGGTTCAGCGGTGCCAGCCACAGATCGGTCTGCGCCGTGATGCCCTGTAACAGCTCTTGGGCGGTGTGCCTTTTGTCATCTAAGCTCAGCAGTTTGAGCATCGCCTGCTGGTGCTTACCCACGGCACTGCTGCTGCGCCTAGAGCTACCGACTGAAGGTGCCGTGCCCATGGATGGTAATTCGGAGGAGGAGGAGGGGTCGGAGGAGGAGGCATAGTACGTCTGAGAGACTGTGACCGAGGTAGGCCTCGCAATCCTCGGTGTGGGCAGTACATGAGCAGCCCCAGGGGCAGACTCGCTCCCAGCCTCCACCAAGTTAACCCAATGTGCCGTCAGTGATATATAGTGTCCCTGCCCGGCAGCACTTGTCCACGTGCCCGTGGTTAGGTGGACCTTCTCAGAAACAGCATTGGTCAGGGCACGGATGAGGTTCTGTGACACGTGCTGGTGTAGGGATGGGACGGCACATCGGGAAAAATAGTGGCGGCTGGGGACTGAATACCGAGGGGCAGCCACCGCCATGAGATTGCGAAAGGCCTAGGTCTCTACCAGCCTATAGGGCAGCATCTCCAGGCTCAGCAATTTGGAGATGTGGACGTTGAGGGCTTGGGCATGTGGGTGAGTGGAACTGTATTTCCTCTTGCGCTCCAGCGTCTGCTGTAAAGACAGCTGAACGCTGCGCTGGGACACATTGGTGAACGCTGTGGAGGATCGTGGAGGCGAAGGTGTGGTTTTCCGGCGGGAGGCGCTCTGCCGGGGTCCTGGGCAGGGGGTTGACTAGCAGAGGCAACGAGTGACACAGGGGAAGGAGCAGTGGTGTGACCCCCAGGAGGTGAACGGCCTTGGTTCCATTGAGTGGGGTGTTTAGCACTCATATGCCTGCGCATGCTGGTGGTGGTTAGGCTAGTAGTGGTGGCACCCCTGCTGATCCTGGTGTGGCACAGGTTGCACACCACAGTCCGTCAGTCATCCTCACTTTCTTTAAAGAACCTCCAGACTTGCGAACATCTAGGCCTCGCCACGGGAGCTTCACTACGTGAAACAGTTGCTGCTGATGCACCAGCTCTGGCCCTGCTTCTCCCTCTGGCCACACCACTGCCTCTTCCAACCTGTTCTGGTGCAGCACTCGCCTCCGCCTCAGAAGCACTGTCTTCACTCGGCTTATCAACCCAGCTTGGGTCAGTCACTTCGTCATCCTCCGATTCCTCAGTCTGCTCCCCCCTCGGACTTCCTGCCCTGACAACAACTTCACCACTGTCTGACAACCGTGTCTCCTCATCGTCCGACACCTCTTTACACACTTCTTCCACTAAGTCAACATTGTCATCATCATCACCCACAGACTGCGACAGTTGGAAAACTTGGGCATCGGGAAAGAGGTCAGCAGCAACCTGAGAAGTGGATTGTGACTCTGGGAAGGGTCCAGAAAACAGTTCCTCAGAGTATGCCGGATCGCATTCCACATTTTCCTGGGAGGGGGCAGACTGGGGGGAAGGAGATTGAGGTGGAGGAGCCAGAGGAGTGCTCCCTTGGGTAACGTGGGTGGACTGCGTGGAAGACTGACTGGTGGACAAATTACTTGAGCATTGTCCGCAATCCACGACATCACCTGCTCGCACTGTTGTGGTTTCAAGAGTCCTCTACCACGTGTCCCTGTAAGTTGAGACATGAAGCTAGGGAGTGTAGCTCTGCGGCGTTCCCCTGCTCCCTCATCAGCAGGTACTGTCTCACCCTGCCCAGGACCACGGCTTCTGCCCCCTGCAGTAATTGAATGCCCACGCCCTCGTCCTCGACCCTTAGCCCTGGGGTTCAACATTTTCTGTATATAAGTGTATTATATGTACAAAAAAAATGGGCCTGCTGTACTGAAACCCACAAACTTGTTCAATCTGAACAAGAAAATATATAGGTGGATAAGTTAGAGCAAAATTACGTATGTTATTACGTACCGTGCAGTATGGAGCAATTACACTGAAACTATTAGATTAGGCAGACTTGGTCTGCTTAAGTGGAACCCAGACAAATGTCGTACAGAGATTTTTGTAATGTAGCTGTGTCAGTGACAGCAAAAGACCTTTTTTAATTACGTGACGTACAGAATGTGTCACCTGGACAGAAAATATGGAGTGTGGTTTGTGGTGAGTGGACAGCTGAACTGTGACACACAGAATGGTTCCACACAGCTGTATGAAATGGATTTGTATCACTGAAATAAAACAACAAAAAAACTTTTTTTTATATATTTTTTTTTTTAATATTTTTGTTTTAATATATATATATATATATTTTTTTTTTAACGTGACGTGCAGAAACTATCAGAGAGCAAACTCAGCCTCTGCTGACTGTGGCTATTTTGACTGCAACCCAGACAAATGTCGCACAGAGATTTTTCTAATGTAGCTGTATCAGTGAAAGCAAAAGACCGTATTTGATTACGTGACGTACAGTATGGGTCACCTGGACAGAAAATACGGATTGTGGTTTGTGGTGAGTGGACAGCTGAACTGTGACACACAGAATGGTTCCACACAGCTGTATGAAATGGATTTGTATCACTGAGATAAAACAATTTAAAAAAAAATTGTTCTATATGGCGATAGCTGCACTACTAGTGCCAGCCATCCCAGCCAGGAGACCAAAAAAATTGTCTTGTAGCCCTTAGAAGGGCTGTTGGGTCCTTTCGATATCATTCCTGCCTAACAGGGAAATCCAGGCCCTAACACTCTCCCTGAAACGCAGCAGATCTGTCCCTAACCACATCCAGACAGCATCTGAGCCGAGCACCGCGGGCAGTCACTAGTATATTCCAGGGTCACCTGATCAGGCCAGCCAACCCCTGCTATCGACATGTAAGGGCCCCACGTGATGCTGGGTGTACCGCAGAGTCTCCTGGCTTGTGATTGGCTGAGTTTATAGGCGCCAAAAATTCAAAATGCGGGAGATGCCATTTCCTCGAGCATGGCGAGATACTCGTCTGAGCAGCGAGCACTTACAAGTACCGTAATGCTCGAACGAGCATGCTCGCTCATCTCTAATCCTAACCTAAAAGGAGTAGTTCCAAATTGCTATTAACTGGATTAATACTTTGGTGGGCTAATCGAGGGCCCAAATGAATAGCACGAAAATAAGATTGCACATTTAGTAGACCGAATCCCCCAAGCCGTTTAGGCTGCGACAAAAGCCCATATGTCAATGTTGGTCATCTAGAAAACCACACATATCTAGAAAAGAGACTGCTGACAGCCAATATCCAAAACAAAAAACAACAAAAACATTTTGATCGGGACCATTAGCAACACATATAAAAGTTTGGGCATAACATATGTTTTTAGTACGTTTAATCTACCCACCCACAACAAAAAAGGAATCTCATAATTAGTTAAGAGTGTTTTAATATAGCTAAGAAGTGGGAGATATATCAAGTTATACTGATACAGCAGCTTAGCGTCTTCAGTAAGTTGGATTCCAAGATACTTCATACTTAGCAATTTAAAGGATGTGGTAAGTCGAAGATAATCAGAAGGTGCTGTGATATTTGGCGCTTTGGATTTTTCGTAATTGATTTTAAAATCCGAGTCCAGTTCAAAGATAGAAATACATTTCGGAAGGGCTATCATAGGGTTAGTGAGTAGAAGATCATCTGCAAACGCTGCAGCAATATGTGTAGAGGGGTCAAACTGTAGTCCTTTTATACCTGGGTTTTCTGTAATATATGGAATGAGAGTTCCCATCGTAAGTATGAAAAGGGTAGGAGACAGGAGACAACCCTGCCTGTTGCCAGTATATGGAGCTAACAAGGTGAGGGAGAAGAATGTCAGAAATATATTTATAGTAAATGATGGGGAAGCCATCTTGGCCTAGATCTCTCCCATTTGGTATGGTTTTAACAGTAGATAATATTTCACGCAAGGTTATGGGAGCGACTAATAAATCCTTATCTCGTTGTGTTAAGGAGGGTAGATCTAGGGTGTTCAAAAAGGTAGACAGATGCATAAAAAATTATCAGCAATATCAGTTGTACAGGATCAGATAGCACCCTCTGGAGTCCTAATCTCCTTTATAAAGGAGCCGTTGGTTTGCTTTTTCAAAAAATAGGATATCATTTACTACGGTACCTTTATTACCATGAGTGTGGAATTTCTGTTTACATCTCTGATATATTTTGGCAGAATTGACATTCAAAACATCTTTTAGCTTTTTCTCAATTCTATTAAATCATTCTGAATAGTCAGAGCTCTGGAGCGTTTGTGGATAAATTCATAGGTAGCAATCTGGTGTAAAAGAGAGATGATTTCCTTGAAGCGCAATTTTTTAATGTGAGCTCCAAGAGCTATAAGCTCTCCTCGCAAAACAGACGTATGCGTCTCCCAAACCATTGGGAAGGAAATACATGAGGGGATATTAATTTCTAAATATAAGGAAAGTTTCTCAGACAGCATTTTCAGATGTGTGTCATTATCGATCAATGTTTCATTTAGACACCATGTAGGGCTAGGGCGTGAGAGTGTTTAGATACAATGGTTGTGAAAGGAGGGGGAGTGATCAGAAAGCATTGAGGAACCTATTGAGGTCTTCCGAACTAAAGGAAGCACCCCACTAGGGACCAAAAATAATCCAGTAGTTGATGACATCAATCTGGTCCATCAATATCCCCTACTATCAAAATCTAATCAGAAAAAAGCTTCAGGGTCTCCAAAGTTTTATTAATGAAGTTACTTGGCCTTGGTTCAAGGAATAATGATAACAGAAATTAACTTTTCCAGGAACTGACAACGAATAGCAGCCATCTACATCAGAGAGAGTATCTTCCAACATTAAGGACAAAGATTTTTAGAATGCAATACTAATACCTTTGGAAGCTGATTTTATAGGCCTATAAAATGCAACCGCAAAGGGAGTCTTTCACCTGTTTTTCACCTATATAACTAAGAGCACTGCCCCACAGAAGTGTGCACTTTGTGTCTGTATTCCATGTCCAGGAAAAGCACTTTTATTCTGCTGGAAAACAGCTCCCAAATGAACAAGTGATCAAAGCAAACCGGACTGAAGAGGGGAGGGCTGCTTTAGCTGCTCATATCTTGGGATTGGTAGCAGATAGAAAAATGACCTTCTATCGGACCTTCTATGAAATCTGGCATTCCAAGCTTTCAAATGATACCAAAATCACAGCATTATATCCACTATATCAGAAGATATAGCTGTTAGAAATGGAGTCGGGAGAGAAAGCTGTTTTTAGTTTCACTTTCAGCTGGGCACTTGGGAGCTGTTTTCCTGCAGAATAAAAGTGCTTTTTCTGAACATAGAATACAGACACACAGTGCACACAGTGCACACAGTGCACACAGGTATGTCTGGGATGTGTATGCAATCTTCTGTGGGGCACTGCTGTTAGTTATATAGGTGAAAAACAGGTGAAAGACTCCCTTTAAGATACTCATGCCATGGGAATAGTCTTGGAGGGCGATTTCTTGGGTCATGGAGATTTAGGTTTCCCCACAAAAGACCAGGCCTCAGGCTTCAGCAAAGTAGGGAATTGGCATTCTTCATCCAGATGCAGACACCATGGAACGGAAATTTGTGAGAGCTGTAAAGTCCCAGATTGGAAGAAGATCTTCTGGAGAGTGAACAGTGAGCTGTTTTACATCAGCCAGTATTGTAATTCCAAATGTAAATAATCACCGGTATGGTATCTTTCTGGAATGTAGGACATCTCACAAGAGCTTCAATTTACGAAGCTTAGCCGGACTGGAGGCAATGTCCTGGTAGATTTCTATAGATGTGCCTTGGTTATTTTTGAATCTTCCATAGATGTGAATGAAGAGAGCTGTGCATGTGTGGCCACTTATGGAAGCTGGAAATTTATGGACATTTATTGCATATCCTGTCAATTTAGCATAGATGTTCAGATGGGAATACCCCTTAAATAGAATATTTTTACCCAGGAGCTAAGGCCTATGATTTTCTTGCTGCACACATTCTTTTGCGTATTATTCATGATGACTCTGTCCTGTAACCATCTGAGCATGTCATCCATTCTGACTGGTTTCTGATCGGCATGCTTATTTCATTACAGATCTTTTGGATACTCAGCCACTGCAGGAAACAGATGAGGAACTCGCCGCTGACATTGACTATACAGAGATAATATCTGAGGAAGAAAAAGAAGAGCTAAAAAATGAACTGGCCAAGGTAGAAATAGCTTTATACTTATTTTCGTTGTTCAACCAAATATTTCCCAATGATGACTAAGTAACAGTGAGTTCAGTGTGGGTGCATTCGAGTTGCAGTTGAAAATGATGCAGAAGCAGTGGAGTGCAACAACTAACAGTTAACTTTACTGAACAATACGGCAGTTTAACATGGTGAACAAAGTGATGTCAACAATATGGCGGATTAATATGCAGAAGCACAGTTCTTAAAAGGGTTGCCCAACTCTTTTGACATTTTCAACTGTCAACCCCGGTGTGCTGTACCTGTTGAAAAAATCTGCTCTCTGCCGCTTCCTTGGATCCCTTCAGAAATCATCTAGTCTCTGTCCTGTAAACTTACAGGCAGATGGGGTCAGGTGTGCTGCTGCAGCCATTAACAGACCTCAGTGGTAACATGTCCATAAGAGTCAGTGGACCCAGCAGAGACCTGCCACTTGGGGACACATCATTGCAGAGGCTAGCCATTGGCTGCAGAGGCGTGCGAGACCCTATTCATCTGACAGTATACAGGAGAGCAACCAGAAGACCACTAAGGGGAGCCAGCGACCCAAGGAGTCGTAACAGAGGGGAGTATGTTTTTTTTCAACAGATACAGCAGGCTGAAGTTGACAATTAAAAAAACTCAAAAAGGTTAGACAACCCTTTTAAACATTACTGTAACAGTCAAACTCATAAATGCAGTGTGACAGAGGTAGCAATGGTGGTTCTCCCTTGAGATGCAGTAGTTGTAAAGGGGTTTTCTGGGCTACAGATATTCATGACCTATCCTCCACATCCTCTTCGATGTTTACTTGCATGCCATCTAGATTGTAGAGATGGTTAATTACAGCTTCCGCTCCCATTCCAGATAATGAGATGAAGGGCTGTAATCACACTGCACCACTGTCAATTCACAGCATTGGTCACTGTTAAAATCAGGAAAAATGCCTCAAGAAATGTTTTGCCCTATATGGCAAACTATGCCATACGCTAAGAGTCTGTGTGACAATATTCTTTGCCAATCCACACCTGGGCCCTGATTTATCATGCCTTCATTCCAAAATTCTGGATTCAAAAAGTCACAAAATGGGTCTTTTGCTCCTTTTTGAGCTCACTTAGGGGTTGTTCACATATCAGTTATTTGATCAGTTATTTCCATCAGTTATTGTCAGCCAAAACCAGGAGTGGACACTAAACAGAGATCAGGTATAATGAAAAGATCTACACCTGTTTGCTGTTTTTGACCCACACCCGGTTTTGGCTCACAATAACTGATGGAAATAACCGATCAAATAACTGATATGTAAACAACCCCTTACACACACATTTTTGCAACTTTTTGCATGTTTACACCACTCACTCCAGTTTTTAAATATGGGTGGGAAAGTGGGTGTGGTTAGCTAGGGTAATTCGTTTCACTCCAGATTTATCATTGAGACTTTTTTTTAAAAAAAGTTGAAATCTCACTCCCGTAGGAGAGTAGAGTAGGAAAACTGGAGTAACTTTTCTAGACAAAATTGTTAGGTTTAAGGATGAGATAAATCTATCAAACAACATATAACATTTGATAAATGTGTCATAAAGTACTCCAACACAGACTGAAGCTAAGCTGACTTCAAATATTCCCCAGATCATAAATCCCCCCCCCCACAACCCACGCCTGAACTTCTTAATAACTATTGACCATTTGTATGGCTGTTACACTATACTTGCTAAAACTAGCTACTACATAGTCAGCAAATATGAAAAAAAAAACAGAAATAGCACCTGTATACCATAGATGGTCCCACTTAGATAGGTAAAATACATGCACTCCATAAAATACTGTTCAAAGAATGATTTTATTCATGCATATGCAAAATGAGTGTCCTGTACAGATATTGTCTTAATATCAGATACTGATCATATATTAAAGAATGTTTTGGTCAGAGACCTTTCTCAGCCATATGAGCCTGAGAGGACAGACTTGTATGTGTATTGCTGGACCATGGTCATGTAGCAACTGTCAACTAGTAAGCTAGCTATTGTTAATAGATAGTATTTTTGCTTGTTTAACTTACTATATGGAGTGCACTACTGTGTGCTGTTCTTAATAAGCTGACACTGAAATTTTGTCATTTATTTACTAAATGCAAAATTACACACATTTCTAAAATAGTCTTTCTTTAAAATTTCCCACACATTTCTTTTTGTAGAGTATATTTACTTCCTTTACATAGTTGGCAATTCTGCTGCTACTGACAAACATTGAACTGCAAACTGCTCCTGGCTGTATCAGCACTCTACCTCCCACTTCTCAGTATTAGAGATAGCTGCAGGGATGGGGAGGATCTTGTATACCGCAGTTCAGATGGTGGTGAGGGGAGTAGGGTGGAGAGTATCCAAATCATGTGGGAGGGCAGATCACACAGGCTGTACTGTGTCAGTGTAAAAAGCACAGGAAAGCACAGGAAAAGCAATCTGCAGAGAAGGGCTTGAATCACATAGGCTTTCTATGTGCTATGTGTAGAGACAGAGGAGAGAAGAAGGCAGAGCCTGCAAGAGGATGGAGGGGGAATGTACACGCTCCTCAGCATCAGTGTCTGTCAGCGCAGGGGAGAAGAGATAACTCATGGGCTGTAAAAAAAAAAAAAAAAGAGAAAGAAATATGAAGATGTGGCAAAATAGCTAGTGAAGACAGCAGCATCCTAATTCACATAACTCATAATCCAGCATGTATTATTAGGAGGGACACACCTACATAAGAAATATTTGAAACTAGGAGCAGTTGGTATGAAAATAAATGACAGAATGAGGATTGTAGCTCAAAAGTTAGTAAAACTTTTTTAACGCAATGTAACCACTAATATATGTAAAACATTTTTATTTTCATGTCAAAAGTGTCCATAACATTCACATGCTAATAAAATTTGTGGTTGAGACATGGTCCGATGCTTGGTGCATAGATATGCTTTGCATTTGGCTTTTTGGGCTCAAATGCATCTCTACCTATGGACAAAATCCAAAGAAGCAGACTTGAAGCCTTTGTATGTTACACAAAGGTGGCTTCAGTGCTCAGTAGAAAGCTGAAGACTGAAGACAGACTCTCCTTAGCAACGCTCAGTTAGAGGTTTGATAAGAAGACTAATAACATCCTATTTTCTAGTACAAAGAAACATTTTTCCCTAATAAAGTACATTACAAAAATGTTTAACATCCCTGTCCCTACACAATATTAAAAATAAACTGAAACAATAGTTACACTTTAAGCTTCAAAATGAAATCACATAGCAGTCTGGTAAATCATTGTTCATGGTCACAGATTTGGATTATTTATCTTAAAACCTGGAATCTTCTTGGATGTCCCAGACATCCAAAGAAATGATGGGTCACTTTGGGGAATGAGAGAAACACTAGTAAATAGTAAGTGAATAGAGGGCATTTAAAAAGGTTTTCCAAAATCTTTTTCTGATGACCTATCCTAAAGCAGCTCAGTACCATTCACTTGGCGGAGCTGTGCCTAGGCCATGTGACCAATGAACATGACATCCCATGGCCTAGGGAAAGCTATGAGAAGGGTGCCATGCTACTGCAAGCTCTGGTGCATTCTCAAATAGCTGATCAGCAGGGATCCTGGGTATTGGACCCCCACCCGTCAGATACTGATGACCTATCCAGAGGATAGGTCATCAGTAAAAAGATCTCAGATGACCCCTTTAAGCTTTCTTCTCTCAGGTTTAAAACCAAATGTATGAAAAAATATTGTACAAGCTTATGGCTCTAAGACAAGAACAGCCAAACTGACATCTTTTAGAGTTCTAGTTTGGAGGCAATATAGTCAGAAAACTCCAAATCGTTGTGGAGTGACAAGAGGGGTGCAAATCAGTAAAGTGTAATATTAAATAAAATGATGAAATTCAGCTAAAATGTTTATGGGGCTTGAAGTTACAGCACACTATATGATATGCTAGGATCTGGTAATTTTAGGTTTTCAGTAGATTGAGGTCAGTATCCAAGATGATACCTACTTTATAGCCTTGCAAAAAGAATCTCTATCTTGAGCACTTGAGGCTTTTCTTTGCTTGCATGGTAAAACATAAGCTCTAGCCTCTTTTCTTGAAGCAGATCTAAGCAAGGGATGAATTTGTGATACAGAAGCAATGACTAATAAGAATCATCCTTCTCTTTCACTTACATTTGTAACCTTTATTTATGGCTCCTAGTGGTATTGTTATGAGCTTGACTAAGCCTCAGCTTAGTACAAGTCATCTATCGTAGCAGGATGTCCTGGCAGATGATTCCCATGAATCCATGAACTGTTCTCTCCAAGGAGATCGAGGAACACCGTTGTTTCTCCCCCATTCTAAAAAGTGCATAACATACATTGCTGGCAATGAAACAGAGTCAAAATATTTTCTCCAGACAGTCCCTAGGGAATGTTTTACTTTCAAATTAGATATCCGCCATTATTTACTTGATTATCAGTATGTTTTGGCACCATTAACTGAATCTGCCATCGCTGGATGATGAGTTTCTGTTTACAGATTATTTTTTTTCCAACAAGTCTATATAAGATGACAGATAAACGGGTCAACTGTGTAGTGGACAGAGCTTGTCACTGCAGCACTGCTTCCTTTGACTTAATGGAACCAGAGCTGTAGTAACAAGCTACCTCAACTACTAAGATGATGGAGCTGTGTAATTCTGAAGCAAACTTCTGGAGACTGAGCTACACTCAAACAGCTGATAAGCGGGGTGGAGGGTGTTGGATTCCTGCCAATTGGCTAGTTATAGCCTATTCTAAAGATAGGCCATTACTTGGAAAAGGTTGGACAACCCCTGTAAATCTTGTAGGCAATGGTGCATTGGCTAAGCCTTGCCCCTGAATATTTTACTGTGGTGTGCTACTGAATGTGATGACATGGCATGAAATGAATTACATACAGCATAAACATGAAAGATTACTTTGTACATTGACATACCTCCATTAGCCAAATGTACCACTGTGCTTAAGTAATACTGGCTAATGATGCCACTGTTCTCATATAGGGGGACTTATGGCCCCTGAAGTATAAGATGTGATTGTAACCTCTACTTAAAGAGGACCTTTCACCACTTCTGACATGCCTGTTTAAATAGCTTCATGCATTCCCCATGTACTAACAATTCTGGAACATCTATTCTTATGGCTCTATGTTGTGCCATTCCTTTATTATTTGCACTAGAAGTTATGAGTGAATTGCTATTTGCCTTCAGTAAGGGAACAGAGGGGAGGTGACCAGTCGGGGTTGTCCCTCCACAGACTCAATCTATCCAATCAGTGCTGCCATGTTCAGAATGGCACATCATAGAGCCATAAGAATAGACGTTCCAGAATTGTTATTACATGGAGAATGCATGAAGCTATTAAAACAGGCATGTCAGGAGTGGTTAAAGGTCCTCTTTAAGAGGAATATTGAATGAAAGATGTTCTCAAGTGGGAAGAGCCACAAAGAATTAGAGACCTCTATTAAAAATGATAGGTATAGGAGGCACAGTTGGCTTCATACAATTCATATAATCTTTATCAATTATGTCAACCAGACTTAAATATCAATCTGTGTCTGTTAATTTTTACGTCTTTTACTTCTAGATATTCTTGTTAGTCTTGACTTGTTTACTTTTATATTTCTATAGCTAGAAGATGAAATTGTAACTTTACGTCAAGTGTTAGCTGCCAAAGAGAAGCACCTGGCAGAGATAAAGCATAAGCTGGGAGTCAGCATGATGAATGAGTTGAAGCAGAACTTCAGTCGTGGCTGGCATGATGTGCAAACCCATTCTGCGTAAGTGTCTAGCTTTAAAACTGTTCACTGTATGACCTCAATAAGTATGATTGTCTACTGTTTACTGCATACATTGTGGGGGTGATATCAATGCTATTCAAATATCAGAGAACAATTTACTTCACTCAGATTTTCTTCTCATATTAAGGAATATATAAAATAATTTATTTTCATGAATATGCTGGCAACACAGCCAACCATGCCAAGCAAGGCCCAGCCATATAACTCTGCATCTGTATAACAAACCTCACATTTGGTGATGAGAAAAGAGGATAGATATGTGCAGACTATGACTTAAGGCTATGTACACCTTTGGGGGCAATTGTTTTTTATTATTGCATTGTACTCATTTTGAGCTAAAAATATTGAGCCCCTTTTTCTGTACAGCCATGAGATTCTCTAGTAGCATGCTCTGTATTTTTACTGCTTACCGTCAGGCAGTTCAGCTGATGACTCCTTATCTCTAATCTCCTAACCTTCTAAACACTCATCATAGTTTAATTCTTATCTTACTGATAGGAATGTGGCTTAAGTAAGTGTTTACGACCTTTTAGTAATTTAGAGATAAGGTCCATTAGTAAGTGAAAGTGCAATTCACACAGCTAGATAAACAGTTAACCTTTTGTCAGAGAACAGCTGGGTAATTTTTAATAAAGACCAACTGAAAAAATGATTTTTAACCCAAAGTGAGTAAAATACAGTCATAAAAAATTGCCCCCAATGGTGTACATAGCCTTTAAAAGGTTTTGCTTGCCCACAAGCAAAGTGTGTTTGAGAAATGTTAAGGGAATCTGTCACTAGAAAATTCACTGTTTAACCAGTTCAACTAGTTCACCTAGATTTAATAATACCTTTCATTTACTGATCTGTTGCTTCATTCTGGAGGAAAAGTCCTTTTAATCCATATGAAAATGAGCAGTTAAAGAGGTACACCCATCTGGGACATAGATGGCATATCGATAGCTTGCTTAGCTATGTTTGGAAACCCCATAGCAATGAATGGAGACCATGCAGTGCATGCGTGGTTTGCTCTCCTTCACGGGTCCCACACCTATCTGAATTGATAGACTATCTCTAGGATATGCCATCAATGTCCCATATGGGCCAGCCTATATGTACTAATGGTTGGCTCATGACACCCTTGCTCCTCCTGCTTCCTCTGCTAGCCCTCCCTCTCCTTGACTGGCAGTGACAGGTGAGATGACTTTGAGAAACCTGGCCCTGTCAATCAGAAGAAGAGGGAGGGATGAAGGAGGTGCAAGGGTCCACAGAGTGGCTTGGGCCCACTCTTGGTGCACATAAAGAGTTTTTCTCATCTTGACATTTATTGCATATTGATAGGATATAGCATAATGTCCAATAGGTGAGGGTCTCACCTTTGAGACTCACTCCTATCTCAAGAATGAGGCTCCACCATGAAAAGAGAGCACAACACATGGGAGTACCTCTTTAACTGCTCATTTGAATAAAAGTACTTTTTCTCCAGAATGAAGCAACAGATGGCTAAATGGGAGATATCATTACATTCAGCTGAGCTAGCCTTACAAGGCATCGTGCCGGGTTTAGCTGTGAATTTCCTGGTGACAGACTCATTTTCAAATCAGTCCTTTGCCCAAAGCACAGAACAGCAGTGCTTGCCCCTTCTGTCTGCAACTGAACATGTCTGCCTTCCATAGAACCCAGCTGAAAAACTCATATCATTTTCTTCACTGGCAAGAAATTAATTCTGCCACATATCGACCTAAGTATCAGAATGGTAGTCCATAACGCTGGGAGTTACGGAAGTAGTAACTTAACTTGTTCTGCTGTGCTGTTTGCATGGATCCCATTCACTACAATGGAAGTTATGGAAACAGTGGAACACCGGCCCACTGGATTGTTTCCTTAAACCTGGCCACCTGAGGCCGGTGCTCAGTCCCATCTCGCCATTTCCATGGCGACGGACAACCCCTTTAATCAATTACTACAAATAAAACCACAAATAAAAATAATGGCTTGTGTCAACAATCTATGGCAATAATCTTAATGACAGCACTGCAGAGTTTCGTAGAAGTACGTAGGCCAAGTATTAAAAGGGCTGTTCCATATACTACTTTTCACTCTAAAGTTTATTTTCATCAACTGCTCCCATTCTTCCTTGGATAGTTTTTTTTTCTTTAAAATGTACCTCATTTGCAGTTTTCTTTTATCCCCATGCTTGGATCCTCCTTCCTGGTTTGTCAGGGGTCTGCTGTCCCATTATGCCTTAGGTCAGCAAGATGTGTCCTGACATCAGCATGACATGTGACACTAACAACGTCACCTGATCTTACCAATGACGCTTCATATTTCCTACATTAGAAGGCTCCAATGCCAGACATAATATACAGCATATAAATGTCAAAACAGATTTGCCACGGGATGCAACGGTAGGCTAATAACTCTAGAATAAGGCAGTTTTGATATAACAGCATATAAAACACCAACACCACTAGTCCCGCCCAACTTGAGTTTTGCAATACTGCATAGCCACTTCACTTCCCACAGATCATTTAAACCCTCAGGGACCCACCCATACATAACTCCACTAAAAAGCTTAGCAGTTGATGTTCCAATTCACAGTAAGTAGATTACACAAATACAGAAAACAGCGTATCATCAAGGCAATTCTATACAAAATTTCATATACAGTCATGGCCAAAAGTTTTGAGAATGACACAAATATTATATTTTCACATGATCTTCTGCCCTCTGGTTTTTATGTGTGTTTGTCAGATGATTTTATCACATACAGAAATATAATTGCAATCATATTATGAGTAACAAAAGCTTATATTGACAGTTAGAATGAGTTAATGCAGCAAGTCAATATTTGCAGTGTTGACCTTTCTTCTTCAGGACCTCTGCAATTCTCCCTGGCATGCTCTCAATCAACTTCTGGACCAAATCCTGACTGATAGCAGTCCATTCTTGCACAATCAATGCTTGCATTTTGTCAGAATTTGTAGGTTTTTGTTTGTCCACCCGTCTCTTGATGATTGACCACAAGTTCTCAATGGGATTAAGATCTGGGGAGTTTCCAGGCCATGGACCCAAAATCTCTATGTTTTGTTCCCTGAGCCATTTAGTTATCACCTTTGCTTTATGGCAAGGTGCTCCATCATGCTGGAAAAGGCATTGTTGATCGCCAAACTGCTCTTGGACGGTTGGGAGAAGTTGCTCTCGGAAGACATTCTGGTATCATTCTTTATTCATGGCTGTGTTTTTAGGCAAGACTGTGAGAGAGCCGACTCCCCTGGCTGAGAAGCAACCCCACACATGAATGGTTTCAGGATGCTTTACAGTTGGCATGAGACAAGACTGGTGGTAGCGCTCACCTCGTCTTCTCCGAATAAGCTGTTTTCCAGATGTCCCAAACAATCGAAAAGGGGATTCATCAGAGAAAATGACTTTACCCCAGTCCTCAGCAGTCCACTCCCTGTACCTTTTGCAGAATATCAGTCTGTCCCTGATGTTTTTTCTGGAGAGAAGTGGCTTCTTTGCTGCCCTCCTTGAGACCAGGCCTTGCTCCAAGAGTCTCCGCCTCACAGTGCGTGCAGATGCACTCACACCTGCCTGCTGTCATTCCTGAGCAAGCTCTGCACTGCTGGTAGCCCGATCCCACAGCTGAAACACTTTTAAGAGACGGTCCTGGCGCTTGCTGGTCTTTCTTGGGCACCCTGGAGCCTTTTTGGCAAAAATGGAACCTCTCTCCTTGAAGTTCTTGATGATGCGATAGATTGTTGACTGAGGTGCAATCTTTCTAGCTGCGATACTCTTCCCTGTTAGGCCATTTTTGTGCAGTGCAATGATGACTGCACATGTTTCTTTAGAGATAACCATGGTTAACAGAAGAGAAACAATGATGCCAAGCACCAGCCTCCTTTTAAAGTGTCCAGTGGTGTCATTCTTACTTAATCATGACAGATTGATCTCCAGCCCTGTCCTCATCAACACCCACACCTGTGTTAATGGAGCAATCACTGAAACAATGTTAGCTGGTCCTTTTAAGGCAGGGCTGCAATGATGTTGAAATGTGTTTTGGGGGATAACGTTCATTTTCTAGGCAAATATTGACTTTGCAAGTAATTGCTGTTAAGCTGATCACTCTTTATAACATTCTGGAGTATATGCAAATTGCCATTATAAAAACTGAAGCAGTAGACTTTGTAAAAATTAATATTTGTATCATTCTCAAAACTTTTGGCCATGACTGTACATAAAAAATACAGATTCTATATCATGCTCCATTTCAAGCAGACCATACGTCATCAAAATAAATATTTCATTTAATAACCATATACACAAAGATACAATACATATAGCCTCCCAATTATTAGTGATCCTATGTACACCTCTATACTATTGAACCATATTATTATGGTGGATGTCATTAAGAGGTTAATACTGTAGCAAAACCTAAATATGATTTATATCTCCACACACTTAGTCCAAACAAAAGACTTTAGCTCAAAATCCAGGTTTAACTCTTGTGGGTGCAAAGTCTAGAAGGTGTAGATCCACAAAGTCTCTCTCTGATTTATTAGTGTCATTTGATCTCCACCCCCGCTATTTCCCAGACACCATCTAAGGGTTCCCAGAGGAATTGAACCCCTTCAAGCAAAAGCCAGTCTGGACCAAATGGTGGCGCCCCATTTTTCAAATCTGACATGTGAGAATTTATCTGGTAATAACTCTGGAATGCTTTTACTGATCCAGGTGATTTTAAGATTGTTTTCAGGTGACACATCGTACTTCATGTTAGTGGTGAATTTGAGTTGATATGTTTTACCTTTATGTCTAAAAAAAATCCAAACTATGCAGAAAATATGGAAAAATTGGCAGTTTTCTACATTTGAATTCCTCTGATTTTAAGACAAATGGTGATTCCTTGCAAAATAGTTAACATTCCTCATATGTCTACTCTATGTTGGCATCATTTTGTAAATTTTATTTTATTTTTTGAAGATGTAAGAAAGTTTACAACTATGGAAGCAATTTTTGAAATAAATTTTCAAAACTGTGTTTTTAAGAACCAAATCAGTTCTGAAGTGACTTTAAAGGGGCTTACATAATAGAAACCACCCAAAAATTACTGTATTTAGAAACTACAGACCTCAATTTATTTAAAACTGATTTTACAAACCCTTTAGGCAGGGACGTAGCTAAAGGCTCATGGGCCCTGGTGCAAGAGTTCAGCTTGGGCCCCCCTTCCCTTAGTGCTCTGTGTGTCTTCTTATGAGGCACAAGGGTCTTTGGGCCCCCTCAGGCTCCTGGGCCCGGTAGCGACTGCTACCTCTGCACCCCCTATAGCTACGCCCCTGCCTTTAGGTGTTCCACAGAAATTAAAGCAAAGTGGAGGTAAAATTAAAAAATTGCATTTTTTTTGTGCAGATTTTCAATTTAAATCCATTTTTCCTGTAACACAGCAAGGGATAACGGCAAAACAAACCTCGTTATGTATTACTCTGATTCTGTAGTTTACAGAAACCCCCTATATGTGGTCGTAAATCTCTTCATGGGCACAAGGCCAGGCTCAGAATTAAAGGAACGCAATATTGTTTTTGGAGTGCTGATTATGCTAGAATTGTTTTCAGGTGCCATGTCATATTTGAAGAGACCCTGAGGTACTCCTAGAAAGAAAACCCCAAAAAGTGACCCCATTCTGGAAACTGCACCCCTCAAGGAATTAATCAAGGGGTGAAGTGAATGCTTTGACCCAACAAGCGTTTCATAGAATTTAGAAACAGTTGGCTGTGAAAAAGCAAAATTACATTTTACCAATAAAATATTGCTCTAGCCCCAAATTTTTCATTTTCACAAGGCGCAATAGGAGTTAATGCACACTACAATTTGTTATGCATTTTTTCCTGAACACCTCATATGTGGTAGCAAATTGCTGTTTGGGGAAAGGGCAACGTTCAGAAGGGAAGGAGCAACATCGGGATTTTCGAACATGGAATTTGCTGAAATTGCTGTGAGGCTTGTTTTTTTCCAGGACAAGTTGTATTTTTCTGTACCATTTTGGGGTACAAATAGTTTTTTGATTTCTTTTTATACCATTCTTAGAAGATGAGGTGGGCAAAGATTGCAATTCTGTCAGTGCTTTTTGATTTTATGTTTTATGGTGTTCCTCATGCAGTATGTATGATATGATAATTTTATTCTGTGGGTTGATACAGTTATAGCAATACCTAATTTATATAGTTTATGTTTTGATAGTTTTTCAGCATAAAGTCACTTTTGTTTTGCACCGCTATACAACATCCCTAACATTTTTATTTTTTTTCCAGTGTAGCTGTGTGAGGGCTTGTTTTTTGCAGGACAGTTTTTATTGGTATCATTTTGGGGTCCATATGACTTTGTGATCACTTTTTATTCAATTATTTGGGGAGGTGAGGTTAAAAAACAGCAATTCCGCAATGGTTTTTAATTTTTTTACAGCGTTTACCGTGTGGGATTAGTACCATGATTCTTTTATAGATCAGGTCATTACAGACGCAGCTACACCAATTATGTGTAGTTTATTTAATTTTTTTAATCACTAGTAAATGAACATGGATATGGGAAAAGGCAATTTATTTTATTTTTATTTACATTTTATTTATCCCCTTCAACCCTGGGCCTGTTTTCACCTTCCTGCCCAGGCCATTTTTTGCTAATCTGACATGTGTCACTTCATGTGGTAATAACTTTGGAACGCTTTTACTTATCCAGGCCATTCTGAGATTGTTTTCTTGTCACATATTGTGCTTCATGACAGTAGTAAATTTTTGGCAAAATATTTCATTTTTATTTATTAAAAAAATACCAAATTTAGCAAAACTTTTGAAAAATTTGCAAATTTCAATTTTTCTACTTTCAAGATACCTCCAAAAATAGTTATTATTTTACATTCTCTATATGTCTACTTTATCTTGGCATAATTTTATAAATGTCATTTTACTTTTTTCGGACGTTAGAAGGCATAGAAGTTTAGAAGCAATTTTTCAAATTTTCAACCAAACTTCCAAAACCATTTTTTTAAGCACCAATTCAGATATAAAGTGATTTTGAGGGGCATATGTAATGGAAACCACCCATAAATGACCCCATTTTAGAAACTACACCCCTCAAATTATAAAAAACTGATGTTACAAAGTTTGTTAACCCTTGAGGTTTTCCACAAGAATTAAAGGAACATTTCAAAATTTCACTTTTTTGGTAGATTATTCATGTTAATATAAAATTTGCAGCATTCACCTGGGGGGGGGCATCTCATGTAATATTTTTATAGAGCAGGTTGTTATGGATGCGGCGATATCCAATATGCCTAACATTTTTATTTTTGGAAAGTTTTACACATTAGATTCATTTTTGAACAGAATAAAATCTTTTTTTGGTGTTGCCATTTTCTGATAGCCATATTTTTTTTATTTTTCGGGCGATTGTCTCAGGTAGGATATCATTTTTGCGGGACGAGATGACGGTTTGATTGGTACCATTTTGGGTTAAATAAGCCTACCTAATAAGTATACCTAATATGTATACTTTTCTTTTTTCCCCTTTTTTTTTTACAAATTTTTTTAACTTTATTTTGGGAAAAGTGTACTTTTTATTTTTTTACTTGAAACTTCTTTTTTTTTTAAACTTTATTTTTTTTCACTTTTTTTTCACTTTAACTTTTGGGGGTCTGATTCCCTTTACAATGCATTACAATACTGTTGTATTGTAATGCACTGGCTGTAAGTGTATTACTCAATGTCATACACTTACAGCCTGCTTCCTGTGCGATTCAGGGGGCTGGATCGCACAGGCAAGCAGGGATAGCAGCCACGATGCCTAAGGAAGGCATTGGGCTGCAATCCAAGCCATCGGGTCCCCATCACAGCAGCGCGGGGACCCGATGGACTCCCCTTCCTCCTGCCCGCATCGCATGTGCCGCGGTCAGCGCTGACCACAGCACATCGAGGGTAAATGGCATGTTACCGCAAATGGCATGTTACAGCTGACACTTGCTGCTGATGGCAGCGGCTCTGTTCCTGAGCAGCTGTCATCACAGCCGCATAGGGGGGGGACAGCAGAGAGGGTTACAGGGGTCATCTGGGGGATAATTGGGGCACGAGGAGGACAATGGGGGCACTGAGGGCATCAGGGGCACAAAAGAGGACATGTCTAATTCCAGGCTCTAATATCTCGATTGGAAATCAGAGCCTGAAACCGGCATTTTACTCTGATTGGTCCCTTGCCGGCTTCTCCGGTGTCTCTGCAGAGACTCCGGGGCTGTGACACTCTATAGTGCCACAGTCCCGGTTAGCAAATTGGACGTAACTGCACGATTACATTAAATGATATGCAATCTGGACTTACAGTTACGTGTAAATGCGTGAAGGGGTTAAGCCATTTTACTGAACTCCCATGGCATTTTTTTAAAATGTGCTGAAACATTATGGGTCTTTAGACATATAAAGATATTGTACAGATGTTCCCCTATACAGGTTTTTAGCTTCTACTGACATATTTGCATGCTACAAGGACAGCTATGTTTCCCTTCCACTTTGCCTTATTTGATGCTTAAAACATCTTTATACTTTAAATCCTTACATCCCTTACAAAAACAACACTGTGTGAATACCCTCATATATGAACTCCCTCATTATTCACTACATTCCGTTTTAAACAACTTTTCACCAATTATTCCCCAATATTTGGTGCCTTCTTATCAATGAAATTTGGTACTGCAGGAAGTTTTGAGCCAAGTATCGGATCATGTAATAAAATATTCCAATTCCTACAGAAAACTTGTCTGATCTGATTAACATCATTTTTATATTGTGTGACAAATGCATTGTCTCACTTCAGCTAGAGGCTTTTATCATGTAGAGAAAGTTAATACAAGCCACTTACTAATGTAGTGTGATTATCCATATTGCTTCCTTTGCTGGCTGGATTCATTTTTCCATCGCATTATACACTGCTCATTTTCATGGTTACGGCCACCCTGCAATCCATCAGTGGTGGTCGTGCTTGCACACTATAGGAAAAAGCTCCGGCCTCTCTGGTGGCTGAGATTGTGGGAGCTCAAATAGGCTGGTACTTTTTCCTATAGTATACAAGCACGGCCACCGCTGATAGATTGCAGGGTGTTTGTAACTGTGGAAACGAGCAGTGTATAATGTGATGGAAAAATGAATCCAGACAGAAAAATGAAGCAGTCTGGATAATAACAATACATTAGTAAATGGCTAGTATTAATTTTCTTTACACACAAAGGCCCCATTCACACGACCGTGTGAATGGGGCCGTATCTATCCGCAAAACTGCGGGAATAGATGCAGCCCCATTCACCTCTATGGGGCCAGGCGCCGCAGCACGGAGCTAGCTTTGTTTTTAAAACGTTCCTTATGCTGTAAAACTGACCTGTAACCTTCATTCTATGGTTCCGTATGATTACAGAGATATCTCATTTTTATATTTTTTCTTGTGTTTTAATACTTTTTAATTTTGAAAAAAATAAATTTATCTTTCCATCACGATAATCTGACCCGCATAACTTTTTTTAGATGTCTACGAAGCTCAGTGAAGGCTCATTTTTGTGTGGCGACGTATAGTTTTTATTAATACCATTTTGGATTGTGTATGACTTTTTGATTACTTTTTGTTCATTTTCTTGGGTTGGGAGTGATAATTAAAATAAAATGTACGCATTTTAAGTTCCATTATGGGACTTTAATAAGCTATTGTTACAGCGCTTGTCCCATAAACTGCAATGAATCACCATTGCAGCCAATAGGAGTTGTGACATGTTTCTATGGGAGCCCTGCCACCTGCAGACCTCCATATGAACTACTGCTTTAATAGCCTAGGATCCTTCAGAGGCACTAAGGATATCACAAGGAATGAACGGCTCCCCCGATCACCATGCAGGGGAGCTATTAGGGCCTGGGAACACAGCACTACCAGGGAAAGCCACCTAAGATGCCTTGGTCACAATTGACCATGGTATCTGATAGGGTTAAATGTCTGTGATCGTCATTATCACTGATATGTGAAACAACAACCCAGCAACTATCACGCCCACTTCCTTCCATAGTGGATGCCATCGTTAAAGACCTGACCAGTGCCATACGTGTATGGCACTTGTTGGGAAGAGGTTAAACCCATCATTGTCTTTTTGTTCCTTAATCTCATTTTTTTCCTTCTTTCGCTATCTGTAATAATTTCCTGGTCATATCTTTTTTCTAGGAATCTACAGGGTGGGCCATTTATATGGATACACCTAAATAAAATGGGAATGGTTGGTGATATTAACTTCCTGTTTGTGGCACATTAGTATATGGGAGGAGGGAAACTTTTCAAGATGGGTGGTGACCATGGCGGATATTTTGAAGTTGGCCATTTTGGATCCAACTTTAGTTTTTTCAATGGGAAGAGGGTCATGTGACACATCAAACTTATTGAGAATTTCACAAGAAAAACAATGGTGTGCTTGGTTTTAATGTAACTTTATTCTTTCATGAGTTATTTACAAGTTTCTGACCACTTATAAAATGTGTTCAAAGTGCTGCCCATTGTGTTGGATTGTCAATGCAACCCTCTTCTCCCACTCTTCACACACTGATAGCAACACGGCAGAAGAAATGCTAGCACAGGCTTCCAGTATCCATAGTTTCAGGTGCTGCACATCTCGTATCTTCACAGCATAGACAATTGCCTTCAGATGACCCCAACGATAAAAGTCTAAGGGCTCATGCACACGACAGTGAAAAATGGCTGTGTGACGGCCGTCTAAGTAGCGGCCATCACACAGCCATTTTTAGCACCAATGAAAGCCTATGGGGCTATTCACATGGCCGTTTTTTTAACGGCAAGTGAATAGCATCCATCCAGAAATAGGACATGTCCTAATTCTGGGCCATTTCAACGGTCCGACTGCCCCATTGAAATGAAGGGGGCCGTTTTTAACGGCCGATTTAGAGGAGTGCTCCCGTCTAACGGCCGTTAAAAATGGGTACACTATGGCCTCTCACCCTACCCACTTGCTTGCGCTGCGCAGTCTCTGGTTTCTTCATTGAGCAGGCCCAGCCGATGGACCTGCGTTATGCGCGGTGACGTCACCACGTTGGCGCGCGCAGTGACGTCATCGCACACATCACAGGTCCTTCGGCAGGTCCTGTTCGTGGAAAAGAGAAGAGACTGCTGCAGCGCGAGCAATTGGATAAGGTGAGGTGTTTTTTTTTAAAGCATCAAAAAGCAGCTGTGGGGGCATTTATTTAAACCATAGGGGAAATTATTTAAGATGGGGGCCTACATGGGGGACATTATTAAAGTTGGGAACATTAAAAAAAAATCCTACACTATGGGGGACATTATTTTACCAGGGGGCCTACATGGGGGACATTATTTTAGCTGGGGCACTATAAAAAATTATTTACACCGTGGGGGACATTATTTTAGTTAGGGGCACTATGGAGGACATTATGGGCATCATGGGAGTCATGATTATAGTTGAGGGCAAGAAATAACTGCCAATCCAACAGTTTTTAACGGACATGAAAAACTGATGCAAAACGGATGCAAAACGGACATTAGAAATGGACCCGGAGCCAGAAAATGGATACACACACTGATACAAAATGGCCATGAAAAACTGACATTGTGTCTGTTTTTAACGGACGTTTTTTTTCACTGTCATGTGCATGTAGCCTAAGGCGGTCAGATCAGGAGACCTTGTGTCACTTCTGAGCTGCCAGTACTTTTATAGAAGCCAACATACACCGAAGTGCGCCAGTGCTGCAAAAGAGATCTGGTAAGACTTGTTGTTCTCGCTCTCTAGACAAGGACTGGCAGGTTTATTTCTTATGCGTAACAGTCATCAGGGAGGGGCAGTGAGCCTTATCGGATTCAACTCCCCTGCAGCACAGTGTTCAGCATGTTGGTACTATAAAAGTAAGGACTGCCAGCTCAGGAATGACAGACTGACAAAATCTGTGAGGGCAAAATAGTACAAGTGAGAGGTTCTCTATAAAGGGAATATGCCACCATGCTTCTGGACTATTATTTGTAGTAATATTTGATTAGTACAATTCTCTACTTTATATATTCCTACTGCCCCCTGTTCTACTGCTATCAGGGCTCAAAGCTACGGGACTGCTGTGCTGCTCTAACATAATGGAGAGGACATCTGTGTTTATGACCACCGCAGTCCCAAAAATATGTTTCAGAGCAGCTTTAAACATAGACGGCAGGGGAAACGGGGGACAATAGGAAAATAAACAATAGCCATCTGGACTTCTTATCTGCAGTACACTTATTTATTACTGCCCGTAATAATCCAAGTTCTTTTAAATACTGTAAATAGCAATATTTCTACAAATAAAGTTCTTGCAATGAGTGCAATAAGCTGACAAGTCTTCTTTTAAGTTTAAATGAAATTTTCATGGGTCTCATAGATACTTTAAATTGAGGCTTGAACATGAAGGACGTATAATTTTAATTATAAAGCAGAAGTCCTGAGTATGAAAGTGCAACGCATAGGCAAAAATGAACCAGGTTTTAAATACATTTTTCCTACATACGCAAAACAAAAACAAATTAGTAATTACATAAATATTAAACTCTAGGGTAATTGCCTTGAAAATCACCTTTACAAATCATTGAGGCCTGTAATTTGCTAATTGAGAGAATGAGCATGAAGTATTGGGATGGCGCAGCTGGATTATCCTGCGCCAGTTCTGTAATACGACCTGTGTGCACTCAGCACTGGAAATCAGCCGGAAACACGTCTATAATTAAGGCTTTAAATAGTAAAGAGATTTATAGAACTCAGTTGACATATTAGAATTGTGTCCCATATGCCAGAAATACATTGTAACGGAAACAAGAGGTAGACAGGAGTGGACATATGTGGTTCAGACATTCAGCAGGTAAAATATAATTTTTTACCCTGGTGGCATAATTGGGAAAAGAAAAAATAACAGTAAATTATAGTTTTCAATAGTGTCAAATATAATAACATATTTCATTACAAGCAGACACGCATGCCGTCATATAACGTAAGAAATCCACACAGTAGAGTAAACCAGTTAGGTTACTTTCACACTAGCATTTCTATTTTCCGGTATTGAGATTCGTCATAGGGTCTCAATACCGGAAAAAAAACGCTTCCGTTTTGTCCCCATTCATTGTCAATGGGGACAAAATGTAACTGAACAGAACGGAGTGCTTCAAAATGCATTTCATTCTATTTGGTTGCGTTGCCATACTGGCTGCGGTTTTCTTTCCGTTCTGGGATGCGGAGCAAGACGGATCTGTCATGACCCACAATGCAAGTCAATGGGGACGGATCCTCTGACACTATCTGACACAATAGAAAACAGATCCGTCCCCCATTGACATTCAATGGAGTTCATGACGGATCCATCTTGGCTTTGTTAAAGATAATGCTCTGCCAGATCCAGCAAAAACACTAGGGTGAAAGTAGCCTTAGACATAGTATGCATTTGCATTAATTCTCTTCCATCAGGTTTTTATTGCTTGCTGACAGTCAGAATTCTAGTAAAAAAAAACAACAACTTTTTATCTGGTAATAGGGGTTTCCCATAAACATATTTTATTAACTATCCACAGGATAAGTAATAAATGTATGATCACTGGGGGTCTGACCACAAGAATAGGTCCCTGAATCCTATTTGTGAATGGAGCGGTGGTGTTCATGCATGATCACAGCTCAATTTACTTGTATGGGATAGATGGAAATAGCTGACCACAATGCTTTGGAGTCTCATAGAAGTGAATGGGGAGATGGTTACGGAGCATGTGCTCCATTCACACAGGGGACTCAGGGACCCTCATTCCCATGAAACTGTGGGTACAGTAGGTGATTGTTTATGAAAAATTCCCTTAAAGGGGTTCTCCGAGTTATATATATTGATGACCTATCGATCAGCTGTTTGAAGAGGAGGCGCATGCCGTATCAGCGCTGCCTCCTCTTCATTGTTTACATGCTGGCCGACACGGAGGTAGTGGTGAGTAGGTGTAATTACACCTCACCGCCCCATTCATTTCGATGGGAAGAATTGCTTTCATAGACTTGTATGGGAGCAATTCTTCCCATTGAAATGAATGGGGCAGTTAAGTGTAATTACACCTACTCACCACTACCCCCGTGTCGGCCAGCATGTAAACAGTGAAGAGGAGGCAGCGCTGATACAGCGCGCGCCTCCTCTTCAAAAAGCTGATCGGCGGGGGTGCCAGGTGTCGGACCTCCGCCTATCTGATATTGATGACCTATCCTGAGGATAGGTGATCAATATATATAACCCGGAGAACCCCTTTAAATCCCCCAAAGACAAAGACTTTTTTAGCCTTAAAGGGGTTCTCCGAAAATTAAGAAAATGAAAATACGTAAATATTACTTCATGATAATTATATTCCCAAATACCTTTCATTAGTTATAATGGCTCATTTTGTCTGGGAAGCAATCATCAGGAGAAATAAAATGGCCTCCGTCCTATTAGTGCACACAGAACCTGTCCTAATCACACAGGAGAACAAGTTACTTCACAACACTGAGGTAAAGAGCTGCCTCATCCTCCTCTCTGCTCTGCTTGTCAGGGATTATGATCCTGAATACAGTTTAATATGATATTTAGCTGAATCTCTGTATGAATGGAGTCCATGAGGAGACATGAAGTATAGAGAGGACAGACAGGACAGACTGTGGTAATGGAGACTGCATACAAGTGCTGCTGCTCATCAGCCACATCCTCACCTCTTCTGTACTTCATGTCTCCTAGTAATCTCCATTCCTACAGAGATTCAGCTGAAGATCTTTTCACCTGTATTCGGGATCATAATCCCTGACAAGCAGAGCAGAGAGGAGGATGAGGCAGCTCTTTACCTCAGTGTTGTGAAGTAACACAGTAACTGTGTGATTAGGACACGTTCTGTATGCACTAATAGGACGATGGCCATTTTATTTCTCCTGATAATTGCTCCCCAGAGAAAACGAGCCATTATAACTAATGAAAGGTATTTGGGAATATATTTATAATAAAGTAATATTTAAGTATTTTCATTTTCTTAATTCCCGGAGAACCCATTTAAGGACTCCCCATTTTTTAAATTTGATAAGACACTTTATGTGGTAATAACTTTGGAATGCTTTTACTTTACTTTACTTAACGACTCTGAGACTGTTTTTTCATGACACATTGTACTTCATGTTAGTGGTAAATTTCAGCCAATATATTTTGTTTTTATTTATGAAATAAAATATTATGAAAATGTAACACATTTTGCTATTTTCCAAAGTTAAAGAGTAACTAAACTTTTTTTTCCCCTCGGCTATACTTCATTCAACAATTACATTCTTTTCCCTGCATAAATTCTGTCCAAAGATCATCTGTTGTAGCCCCTAAACTTGTAATCCACTGCATGTTGCCAACGGAAACAGTGACTGAAGTATATTAGTAAAGTATAACTATGCACTGACACAGTCTATATGAGAGAAAAAAATGTTTAGTTACTCTTTAAATTTCTCTGCTTTTAAGACACAAAATATCTAATAATTAACGTTTACCAAGGGTGTACAATGTTTTATGGGTGGGGGCCTCATTGTCAGACTGAACCAACGTCAAGGGCCGAAAATAAAATTTAAAGGGGTATTAACAACTGAAATACTGTATTTATGGCATATTGAACATACCATATATACCATTAATTTCTAGTTACAGTTCTAGGACTCCGATCTAATGGCAGAATACATGAAAAATTATTATTATTATTATTAAAGCGCCATTCATTCCATAGCGCTGTACATATTAAAAGGGGTTTACATATGTAATACAGACAATTGCACTAAGCATGAAACAAGACAAATTAAAACTGGTACACAAGGAGAGAGGGTCCTGCCCGTGAGGGCTTACATACATGTGAGCAGCCACAAGACATACATGTCTGTTACCAGATGGTTGGGGGGTGCACAGTATGGTATCAAGGACCGTAGGTTGTGCAACCGCTGATGTTTACCACTTTATGTTGGCATCATTATTCAGTTGTACTTTTATTTTTTGGAGAGGATAAAAGGCTTATAAGTTTAGCGGCAATTTTATAAATTTTCAAGAAAATTTACAAATCCAATTTTTTAGGGACCAATTTAGCTTTAAGAGCCCTATATATTAGAACTCACCCCCACATAAATCAACCAATTTTAAAAACTGGACCACTTGAAGTACTGTATTCAAAATGGCATTCAGGACATTTTTTAATCCTTTAGGTGTTACTGCAATATTTAAAAATGTCATTTTTTTCAGATTTTCAATTTTAAAAAAAATGTATTAATTTTTTAACAAAGCAGGTGATCAAATAGAATACTCCAAAGTTATTACCCCGATTCTGTAGTTTTTTAAAATTAGGACTTTTCAGGCATCATTTTAGGTTGCAGAGGCCTTGAGGTGTTAAAACAAAAGAAATCCCCCCAAAAGACCCCAGGTGTTTCATAGAATTTATTACAATTGGGGTATGAAAGTCAAAAATTACATTAACAATAACACTTATTTTTAGCTTAAAATGTTTAAGTTAACCTGCTGTAATGAGCACACTCTCTCCCCAAGGTGAGATAGTACCCCCCAAATTCAGCAGGATAATGTTCATGCACACACAGAAAGGGTTTCCCAGGAAAGTCTCCGCCATATTGCAACACTCCCTTGGCCTGCCCAGTCACCAGATTTATCACCAATTGAGCATTTATAGGACCAGCACGTATGAAGTGCATCATATCTACAGTACAGCTGCAACATCAATGGGTAAATGTGCCGTAGTATACAATACAAATGCCCAACCATAGCTCATCTTGTATCCAACCTAGATGTGGCCCAACAGAACCACCTTTCAACTGTATAGTTTCCCGAATAAATGTATCGTTTCGCTCTAATATTATAAACACTTACATGTATCGTCATTACATTCACACATACAAAGTTTCATTCCATTCCAACAAAAACTTCATGGTGCGTTATTTATTTTTATTTTTTTTGTCAATGAACGTATTCCTGGGACATCAATTCTTTCACTCTGATCTCTCATGCACATTTCCAAATTGCTCTTTATATTATATGCCTTTAACACCATAAGAAACAATAAAATGTTATTGACACAGAGAAGAAGTTACCCTTCCTTGACATCACTTCCTCCTCTACAGCTATTGGCAGAAGCTACACCCAAAACACTTCCCTGTGTACCCACCCAGAGCTCTCTACTCACTTCCAGATTAGTTTCTTTTTTTTCCTAGTACAAATGAAGGAGGCAACAACTAAAATTGACCATATTGCATTTAGAGATTGTGCAGATCAGGGAGTCTACAGTACAGACCAAAAGTTTCGACACTCCTTCTCATCAAGAGTTTTCTGTATTTTCATTACTATGAAAATTGTAGATTCACACTGAAGGCATCAAAACTATGAATTAACATGTGGAATTATATACTTAACAAAAAAGTGTGAAACAACTGAAAATATGTCTTATATTCTAGGATCTTCAAAGTAGCCACCTTTTGCTTTGATTACTGCTTTGCACACTCTTAGCTTCAAGAGGTAGTCACCTGAAATGGGTTTTCACTTCACAGGTGTGCCCTGTCAGTTTAATAAGTGGGATTTCTTGCCTTATAAATGGGGTTGGGACCATGAGTTGTGTTGAGCAGAAGTCAGGTGGATACACAGGTGATAGTCCTACTGAATAGACTGTTAGAATTTGTATTATGGCAAGAAAAAAGCAGCTAAGTAAAGAAAAACGAGTGGCCATCATTACTTTAAGAAATGAAGGTCAGTCAGTCCGAAAAATTGGGAAAACTTTGAAAGTGTCCCAAGTGCAGTCGCAAAAACCATCAAGCGCTACAAAGAAACTGGCTCACATGAGGACTGCCCCAGGAAAGGAAGACCAAGAGTCACCTCTGTTCCGGAGGATAAGTTCATCCGATTCACCAGCCTCAGAAATTGCAGGTTAACAGCAGCTCAGATTAGAGACCAGGTCAATGCCACACAGAGTTCTAGCAGCAGACACATCTCTACAACAACTGTTAAGAGGAGACTGTGTGCAGCAGGCCTTCATGATAAAATAGCTGCTAGGAAACCACTGCTAAGGACAGGCAACAAGCAGAAGAGACTTGTTTGGGCTAAAGAACACAAGGAATGGACATTAGACCAGTGGAAATCTGTGCTTTGGTCTGATGAGTCCAAATGTGAGATCTTTGGTTCCAACCACCGTGTCTTTGTGCGACGCAGAAAAGGTGAACGGATGGACTCTACATGCCTGGTTCCCACCGTGAAGCATTGAGGAGGAGGTGTGATGGTGTGGGGGTGCTTTGCTGGTGACACTGTTGGGGATTTATTCAAAATTGAAGGCATACTGAACCAGCATGGCTACCACAGCATCTTGCAGCGGCATGCTATTCCATCCGGTTTGCATTTAGTTGGACCATCATTTATTTATCAACAGGACAATGACCCCAAACACACCTCCAGGCTGTGTAAGGGCTATTTGACCAAGAAGGAGAGTGATGGGGTGCTACGCCAGATGACCTGGCCTCCACAGTCACCAGACCGCAGAGTGAAGGCAAAAGGGCCAACAAGTGCTAAGCATCTCTGGGAACTCCTTCAAGACTGTTGGAATACCATTTCAGGTGACTACTTCTTGAAGCTCATGAAGAGAATGCCAAGGGTGTGCAAAGCAGTAATCAAAGCAAAAGGTGGCTACTTTGAAGAACCTAGAATATAAGACATATTTTCAGTTGTTTCACACTTTTTTTGCAAGTATATAATTCCACATGTGTTAATTCATAGTTTTGATGCCTTCAGTGTGAATCTACAATTTTCATAGTCATGAAAATACAGAAAACTCTTTGAATGAGAAGGTGTGTCCAAACTTTTGGTCTGTACTGTATGTGCTACAGCTACAGAGCAGGAAGTGATGCAAGAGGGGGAAGGGTCATTTTAGCAACTTTTCCTGTACTGCCCAGTAACATGCAGCCATGTAATTTCCAGAGGTGTTTAAGAGGACCTGTCACCACTCCTGACATGTATGTTTTAGTAAATGATTGTATTCCACATTAAATGGCAATTCTGGAGCATTCATAATTGTATGTTGTATCGTTCATCTATTATTCCTACTAGAGGTTTATACAAACATATAAACAATATATGAATAAAAATATAACCGGGTATTACCAGTTAGGGTTGTGTCCTTGCACAGTCTGTAATTAAAAAAAAACAACACACACTGAAGTTAGAAAATCCCTTCAATAGTACCAGTACCCCTCCTTTATTGCCCCGAAACTGATTGGTTGGTATGCCTAGCATTTGAAGATTAGTATTCCCCATTTGATTACTATTACAGTAATATATAATATAATTATGGTTATACAGTATTTCAACACTACAATATCAAAAGTACTGCACTCGCTGTAAAATACCTCTAAACCAGCAAGTTATTTTTGGACATAATGAAGCTACTGTGCTGGGATAAATACTGTTTTCACTGCCAGTGCAAGATATGTGCCTGAAGCTGTCAGACTAACTGCTTTGGAGCATATAGGATATGTCATTAACAGTAATGTACAGTTATGACACTGACAAAAGCTGAAAATGCCTTTCTGGCACTAGATGTATTCTGTGACTGTGAGGATGCATCAGTATTTTAATCTTACATTGCACTTAGGGGTCTTAAGACAAATAAATCCTTTCTGTCTAAACAGTTCTTATTCTGTTAAATTATGACTCTAAGCCTTCTCTTATCCCTCACAGGTTTGTGTGTGATATATATATATATATATATATATATATATATATATATATGTGTGTGTGTGTGTGTGTGTGTTAAAAAACTGACAGAATTGCAAAGTATGCCTACCTCTCAGCACAAAAAATGAAATGAAATCTGGTCAAAAAGCCATATGTACTCCAGAATGGTACCAATAAAAAGTACAGCTTTTCCTACAAAAAACAAGCTCTCATGCTGCTCTGTCAACAAGAAAAAATAAAAAATGTATGGCTCCTCAAGAGTGTTTATTATTCAATCAAACCTTGTGAAAATTAAAAATATGGGGCTAAAGCAACACACGCCATTATACACATGATATGTCAGATTTGAAAAATGGGGCTGTGTACTTAAGAGGTTAATCTATGTCTAGAATTGTCTGGCAGCAGCTTTCTCCCCTCTCCCTTAGAATACACATACATGTTTGGCCGTGTATGAAATTGCCAGGAGAGATAGCTGTCAACTGAGCGAACCTTCGGCTGACAGGAACTGAATGTGTATGGCAGCCTTAGGGGCCATTCAGACAGCCGTCATATTGCGGGTCCGCAAAAATGCGGATCCGCAATACCGCGGATGCCGAACGGTGTGTGTTCCACAATTTGGAACACCGTAGAAGATGCCTATTCTTGTCCGCTGTTGCGGACAAGAATAGGACATGTTCTATAATTTCTGGCAAGATCGTGAGCCGGTCATAGAAGTGAATGGGCCCGCACCTATTCTGCAATTTTGAACGGGCCCTTAAAGGTAATCTCTCACCAGCGACCTACTAATCCAACTGTTTGCATAGGCACATAGCTGTAGTTCAACCGATTAAAACATTGTTTTAATTTTGTGAATTGGAGACTCCATTCCCAAGTTAGGATTTTCTTCATATGCAAATCAGGCATTTGGTACAATGAGGACATCACCATTGCTATTGAGGCACCCAAGGTCCACTCCTTTCTCTGGCCAGCCCCAACCATGCTGCATTCATTTACAGGGCCAGGCAAAGGCAAGGGAGGGGCTGGCCACAGAAATAAGTGGAGCTTGGGTGCAACAACAGCATTGGTGACGACCTTTAGGAGACTGAGTTGAATACAGTTTGAACAATCCTACTAATGCAGTTTTAATTATAGGTACAAGAAGACACAAGAAACCTTAAGCCAAGCTGGGATGAAAGCTTCTGCTGCAATAACAAATGTGGGAAGTGCCATTGGCAAGAAGCTAGGAGATATGAGGTATAAAGAATTTATTCAAAATCAGAAGATATGTGGTACTTACTTACATCAATGTGGCATGAACAGTTTATTCAAATGAAAAAGGGTAATGTAAGAGGTGATAGTAACCAAGGAACATCTAAAATGATGAGTGCATGCACAGTGAAGCAAGGTGTACGGCTCTCAGCTTCATCTGCACAATGCGTATGCGCTCAGAGCAGCTGGAGAAGGGTCCTGGACTTATCTCTGGTAAGTGTAACAACAGCTGGTTTGGATACGGGTAGGTTTGGAACACTAAAGTCTACCTGCATAACAGAGTGCTGGTAGCTTGTTTGACCCAAACCTAGTGACAGGCTTTAAACTACAAGGATATTTTGCAGGTCATTCACTTGGTGTAGAGGGACTGATCTGCTGACGTTGTACTGTAACTAACACAGAATACAATCCAATTCATTATACTATGGATTGTGGTAATATCCTATGTAGCTACAAGAAGATGAAACTGAAATTTTAGGTGTTGTCCACTCCTTTACTATTGATGACTTATTCTCAGGAGAAGCCATCAATATCTAATCTGCGAGGACCTTGCACCACCACTGATTAGCTGTTTCAGAGTAGCTCTGGCATCGGAGCTGGAACTACATAGCATCCATCCATCCTATAGTGGACAAAGTGAATTACTGCAACACTGCTCCAAATGAAATGAATGGGAGCAGCACTGCGGTTACTAGCTCCATCTACTACACAATGGACGCAGCTATGTAGTTTGGCCACCGGAACTATTGCAGAACACCTAATGGGTGGGGAAGTCGGGTGTAGGACCTCTACCGATCAGATATAGATGGCCTATCCTGGGAAGCGGTCATTAGCATTTTCTGGCAGGGGGCCGGGGCACACATCAAAATGTCCTGTGAGCCGCAAATGAAGTTCCAAGGAGCCGCATGCGGCTCGCGAGCCACAGGTTGGCCACCCCTGATCTAAAATAATAAATGAAGCAACTTTTCAGATGTTCTTTATTTTTTAATATTCCACCTTTTGGTGTATACAGCTCCTATGCTGAGCTATGTGTCTTCATAGGCAGTCTGATCCTCCAGCCAAACTCTTCTCGTTCTACCCCTTCCTATTTGCTAACATTCACTCAGGGGCAGATTGGCCATAGAGCTTACAGGGAAATTTCCAGGTGGTTTGATGCCCAGGGGCCGCCTGGGTCCTCCTTATGGCCAGCCAGCTGAAATTTTTGGGGATGTATTTTGTGCTGCTTTTAGTATTTAGTGATGGACTGTGGTATTTGGCTCTGTTGGGGTGGTATAATGTGCCACAATGGTATTGCTGGCCCTGCCTTCCATCACTTTGTACCTGACAACAAAACGAGGCCACTTTTAGTTTTTTTTCCAGGGCCACTTTAAGTTCCCAGTCCACCCCTGCATTCACTGAGCAAAAGTAAGTGACAGATGATCGGCAATGAAAGATGACCATAGGCTTAGACTACAGTTTTGTAGTTTGTATTGTGAAGACACACAGGTTGGTAAAGGAACTACATATACTAAACTATGATGTTTTATCAAATTTTAAATTCAAAGTAGCATTATTTTTTTTAGATGCACTGAAGAAATACAAAAATCACATTATGGGCATGGCATGTTGGGTCTCAACTGTTAAAGGGGTCCTTTACTAACCAGACATCCGTCTATGCTTTTCTGGGAACCTTTTCCAGTTTTTTTTGTTTTTGACTTTTCAATGAACTACCTACATTGGTAATTATGGGTTCACTGATCATTTGCTCAGTGATGTCTATTGGGTTGTAATTTATTCTTGTGTATTATAATGTTTGATTAGTCTATATGTGTCACTCATTTGGGTACCAAAATTAATGAAATTGGCAAATGTTAAACATTTAATTAAAATTGTTTTAAAAACAAGCAACATAGTAAAAAAAAGCAAGTAAATTGGCTGCAGAATCCAGAGTTTAGATGGTTCTATCAGCTCCCAGGGAACATCTCTGATTACATAATTCAAGTATTGTGTGCTTGAAGAATTAAGCATGATTGTGCCGGAAGGCTGTATGCTCACTGCTCACATTCCGTGGATTTCCTTTGTGTTGTGGCTCTTATAACATGCAATGCTTTTTATTCCTCTGCTGCAGATCGCACTCTATTAGGTAAGAAGTTATAATGAGGATGCCTCCTGTCAGATCTGTAAAAAGTAGTATATATGAATACTATGGGTTTTTTTTTTCATGAAAACACTTTATCTCGCATCCTTAAAATAATGTACAGCGGTATAGATACATGAATGTTGGAGGCTACAATAAGTTTTACGGTCTTAATGCTAACAAGGTAAGTACTTCAGATTACCCCTGTTCTTTATAGGGCTCTATTCACACAATGTTTATAGGGTAAATCAGAAATATACAATTAGTTCAGGAGCATAGCTATAGGGGGTACAGAAGTAGCACTCATATCCAGGGCTTTGTGCCTGAGGGCGACCAAATGCCAGAAGATACAAATATTATGTGGCATATGTGGACGGAGGCACCTGTTACAATATTTTGCTTTGGGACCAAGGAGCTTCAAAATAATGCCTCTTTGTCTTGTGACCACTGCGGCCAATCACAGACCTTAGCAGTCACATGCTTGAACGGCATGTCACTGCAAGTAATGCTCCATTTAGACCTCATGCACACGACTGTATCCATTTTGCTGTCAACAAATAGCTGATCCGCAAAACACAGATAATGGCCGAGTGAATGACGTTGTTTCTTTTTTAACTCCTGTAGAAATGTCCTATCCTTGTATGCAAAACAGACAAGCATAGGACATGTTCCAACTTCTTTGCGGGGCTGCGGAATGGACATACTGATATTGACAGCACACAGTGTGCTGTTTGTATCTTTTGCGGCCCCATTTAAATGTATAGGCCCACAACAGATCCAGAAAGAACATACAATAGTGTGCACGAGGGCGTAATCACATGTGATCGGACAACCGCTTTAACCCGGTCGCTACCAGTGCCATTTCAAACAGCAGAGTCCTGCGGCTAATGACTGCGACCAGCAATAATGTTGATCTTGGTCATTAAAGCCTTTAGATGCCGTGATCAAGTGAGATCAGTCATCTAAAGGGTGAAAAACCTGGAAGCTCTGTGGCCGATGAGGATGCCGGTAATTGAATTTAATACGTTGGTCTCTCTGACGAGACCCAGGGTATTGAAGCTGCAATTCTTATTATGGCCAAAATTTTTAAAAAATTGATTTTGTAGGCTCAAATACAAGCTCATAAAAATACAAAATCATAAAAAAGTAAAAAAAAAAAAATGTATAAAAAATAATAAAAAAATTTAAAAGTTACAATCACCCCCCTTTACAAAGAATGAAAAAGAAAAAAATATAAATAACAAAAATTATAAAAATCATGGGCATCACCATGACCAAAAACACCTTTACTATTAAAATATAATTTTTTTTTTACAATTTTACAATATGGCGAATGGCCAATTTGCCATCGCTTCTCTTACAAAAAAAAATGTAATAAAATGTTATCAAAAAGTCACACACACTCCAATATGGTATCACTAAAAACTACAGATTGTCCCGCAAAAAATAAGCCCCCACACAGCTCAGTTGATATGACTATAAAAAAAAAGTTATGGGGGTCACAATATGGTGATGCAAAAAAAAATAAAGTTTAAATTTATTTACACTATTTAGACCTAAAAAACCTATACATACAGTACAGACCAAAAGTTTGGACACACCTTCTCATTCAAAGAGTTTTCTGTATTTTCATGACTATGAAAATTGTAGATTCACACTGAAGGCATCAAAACTATGAATTAACACGTGGAATTATATACTTAACAAAAAAGTGTGAAACAACTGAAAATATGTCTTATATTCTAGGTTCTTCAAAGTAGCCACCTTTTGCTTTGATTACTGCTTTGCACACTCTTGGCATTCTCTTGATGAGCTTCAAGAGGTAGTCACCTGAAATGGTATTCCAACAGTCTTGAAGGAGTTCCCAGAGATGCTTAGCACCCATCTTGATTGGGTTCAGGTCTGGTGACTGTGGAGGCCAGGTCATCTGGCGTAGCACCCCATCACTCTCCTTCTTGGTCAAATAGCCCTTACACAGCCTGGAGGTGTGTTTGGGGTCATTGTCCTGTTGATAAATAAATGATGGTCCAACTAAATGCAAACCGGATGGAATAGCATGCCGCTGCAAGATGCTGTGGTAGCCATGCTGGTTCAGTATGCCTTCAATTTTGAATAAATCCCCAACAGTGTCACCAGCAAAGCACCCCCACACCATCACACCTCCTCCTCCATGCTTCACGGTGGGAACCAGGCATGTAGAGTCCATCCGTTCACCTTTTCTGCGTCGCACAAAGACACGGTGGTTGGAACCAAAGATCTCACATTTGGACTCATCAGACCAAAGCACAGATTTCCACTGGTCTAATGTCCATTCCTTGTGTTCTTTAGCCCAAACAAGTCTCTTCTGCTTGTTGCCTGTCCTTAGCATTGGTTTCCTAGCAGCGATTTTACACAGTCTCCTCTTAACAGTTGTTGTAGAGATGTCTCTGCTGCTAGAACTCTGTGTGGCATTGACCTGGTCTCTTATCTGAGCTGCTGTTAACCTGCGATTTCTGAGGCTGGTGACTCGGATGAACTTATCCTCTGCAGTAGAGGTGACTCTTGGTCTTCCTTTCCTGTAGCGCTTGATGGTTTTTGCGACTGCACTTGGGGACACTTTCAAAGTTTTCCCAATTTTTCGGACTGACTGACCTTCATTTCTTAAAGTAATGATGGCCACTCGTTTTTCTTTACTTAGTTGCTTTTTTCTTGCCATAATACAAATTCTAACAGTCTATTCAGTAGGACTATCAGCTGTGTATCCACCTGACTTCTGCCCAACACAACTCATGGTCCCAACCCCATTTATAAGGCAAGAAATCCCACTTATTAAACCTGACAGGGCACACCTGTGAAGTGAAACCCATTTCAGGTGACTACCTCTTGAAGCTCATCAAGAGAATGCCAAGAGTGTGCAAAGCAGTAATCAAAGCAAAAGGTGGCTACTTTGAAGAACCTAGAATATAAGACATATTTTCAGTTGTTTCACACTTTTTTGTTAAGTATATAATTCCACGTGTTAATTCATAGTTTTGATGCCTTCAGTGTGAATCTACAATTTTCATAGTCATGAAAATACAGAAAACTCTTTGAATGAGAAGGTGTGTCCAAACTTTTGGTCTGTACTGTATGTGGTATCGTTGTAATTGTAATGACCCAGAGAATGAAGGACACAGGTCAGTTTTGCTGCAAAGGGAAGCTGTGGGAACAAAACCCGTAAAACGGTGGCGGAATTGTGTTTTTGTTTCCAACTCCACCCCATTCTGAATTTTTTTCCCGCTTCCCACTACATTGTATGCCATATTAAATGGTGGCATTAGAAAGTACAACTTGTCCCACAAAAATAAGCCCTCACACAGCTATGTGAACAGAAAAAAAAAGTTATGGCTCAAAGAAGATAGGGAAGACAGCTTCCTAGCAGATTGCACCTGAAATACGCCGTATTTCAGCATGATAAATGACCTCCATAGTGTTTATTTAAGGGGCATCTGTCAGCAGATTTGTACCTATGAAACTGGCTGACCTGTTGCATGTGCACTTACCAGCAGAAGGCATATGTGTTGGTCCCATGTTCGTATGTGCCTGCATTGGTAAAAAAAATGAAGTTTCAAAATATGCAAATGAGCCTCTAGGAGCAACAGTGGTGTTGCCATTACACCTATAGGCTCTGCACTTTGATTAACAGGGCCAGACAGTGAAAACATTATCATGCCTGGCACTGCCAATCAAAGTGAAGAGGGTACAGCAGTTACAGCCTTTAGATGTAACAACAACACCCCCATTGCTCCTAGAGGCTCATTTGCATATATTAAAACATAATTTTTCTCAGCAATTGGGGCACATATGAACATAGGAAGAAGATGCCTTTAGCTGCCAAGCACACATGCAACAGGTCACACAGTTCCATAGATACAAATCTGCTGACAGATGCCCTTTAATTAATTAAACTAACAGAGAACATATGAAGAGTCTGCGGAAACATACCAAAAAGTTCCTGGGCAGTAATTCGAACTCTTTAACAGGGACTACCATCTCTACATGCAGTTGATAGTACTGGCAGTACTGGTGTTCTCCTATGTGGCTAGAGTGACAAGCTCCAGTTCTTAGTTGAACAGCATACACTTGCACTCTTAATTTGCATGAGGTGATGTCACTGTACATGAATAATTCTTAGTTATGACATAAGATATGAATGCAAACAATAACATCCCCCACTACAGGAATAATAAATACTGTGCAGTCACAATGCAGGAATAATGAACAAAATGATGTCACAGTATAGATATTATAAATACAGTGATGTCACAGTATAGATCAGGGGTGTAGCTAAAGGCTCATGGGCCAATAGTATACAGCAGAAACAGTCCCCCTGAAAATACTAGAACCACACAGATATGTCCCTTTCAATAATTATTGGCACAGTGCCCTAAAAGATAACTGCACCCAGCAAATAATGTCCCTGACCCTAATAGTGTAAACATAATGTGCCCCCAAAATAATTGTGCTAAGATGAAACTGTGCCAGGATGCCCCCACAGTAATAGTGTCCCAAAGTCCCACCAATAGAAATAATTATCTTCCAGAATGCATAGTGTTAACAGTGCCCCCAATAGTTATAATGCCCCTAATGTGCCCATACTAGTAATTATGATCCCCATAGTCCCACAGTAGTAATAATTATCCTTATAATGTTTGCCAGTACAAAAATACCCCCTTTTAATGTGACCCAGCACAATAATACCCCTATAATTTGCACCAGTACAAAAAATACCCCTTTACCTTTCAGTTCAGACTCCCATATCATGTGTGTCAGGGCAAACACCCCTACAATGTGCACCAGCACAAAAAATACCCTGTTATATTGTGTGCCAGTCCAAAAAAATCCCCCTTTACCTTTCAGTTCCGACTCCCATGTCAGATCCTCAGATCAGACCGCCATATCAGATCTTCAGATCAGACTCCCATATCAGACCTCAGATTAGATCTCCATACCAGATTCTCAGATTAGACCCCCATATCAAACTTCAGATCAGACCGCCTTTAAGACCTCAATGTCAGACCCCAATATCAGAACTCAGATCATACCCCCATTAGACCTCCATGTCAGACACCCCCCAATATCAGATCTTAGAGCAGACCCCTTTTAGACTTCCATGTGAGACCCCCCATCAGACCTCAGATCAGACCCCCTTTAGACCTCCAAGTTAGACCCCCGCATCAGACCTCAGCTCAGTACTCCATGTCGGACCCCCCCCCCATTTTAGACCTCAGATCAGATGCCCATTAGACCTCCATGTCAGACCCCCTCAAGTATCAGACCTCAGATCAGACCTTAAAATAAATAAATTAACTTACCTCTCCTACTCCGCCGCATGTCTCCAGGTGGGCTTTGTGCCTGAGGGCGACCAAATGCCAGAAGATACAAATATTATGTGGCATATGTGGACGGAGGCACCTGTTACAATATTTTGCTTTGGGACCAAGGAGCTTCAAAATAATGCCTCTTTGTCTTGTGACCACTGCGGCCAATCACAGACCTTAGCAGTCACATGCTTGAACGGCATGTCACTGCAAGTAATGCTCCATTTAGACCTCATGCACACGACTGTATCCATTTTGCTGTCAACAAATAGCTGATCCGCAAAACACAGATAATGGCCGAGTGAATGACGTTGTTTCTTTTTTAACTCCTGTAGAAATGTCCTATCCTTGTATGCAAAACAGACAAGCATAGGACATGTTCCAACTTCTTTGCGGGGCTGCGGAATGGACATACTGATATTGACAGCACACAGTGTGCTGTTTGTATCTTTTGCGGCCCCATTTAAATGTATAGGCCCACAACAGATCCAGAAAGAACATACAATAGTGTGCACGAGGGCGTAATCACATGTGATCGGACAACCGCTTTAACCCGGTCGCTACCAGTGCCATTTCAAACAGCAGAGTCCTGCGGCTAATGACTGCGACCAGCAATAATGTTGATCTTGGTCATTAAAGCCTTTAGATGCCGTGATCAAGTGAGATCAGTCATCTAAAGGGTGAAAAACCTGGAAGCTCTGTGGCCGATGAGGATGCCGGTAATTGAATTTAATACGTTGGTCTCTCTGACGAGACCCAGGGTATTGAAGCTGCAATTCTTATTATGGCCAAAATTTTTAAAAAATTGATTTTGTAGGCTCAAATACAAGCTCATAAAAATACAAAATCATAAAAAAGTAAAAAAAAAAAAAATGTATAAAAAATAATAAAAAAATTTAAAAGTTACAATCACCCCCCTTTACAAAGAATGAAAAAGAAAAAAATATAAATAACAAAAATTATAAAAATCATGGGCATCACCATGACCAAAAACACCTTTACTATTAAAATATAATTTTTTTTTTACAATTTTACAATATGGCGAATGGCCAATTTGCCATCGCTTCTCTTACAAAAAAAAATGTAATAAAATGTTATCAAAAAGTCACACACACTCCAATATGGTATCACTAAAAACTACAGATTGTCCCGCAAAAAATAAGCCCCCACACAGCTCAGTTGATATGACTATAAAAAAAAAGTTATGGGGGTCACAATATGGTGATGCAAAAAAAAATAAAGTTTAAATTTATTTACACTATTTAGACCTAAAAAACCTATACATACAGTACAGACCAAAAGTTTGGACACACCTTCTCATTCAAAGAGTTTTCTGTATTTTCATGACTATGAAAATTGTAGATTCACACTGAAGGCATCAAAACTATGAATTAACACGTGGAATTATATACTTAACAAAAAAGTGTGAAACAACTGAAAATATGTCTTATATTCTAGGGTCTTCAAAGTAGCCACCTTTTGCTTTGATTACTGCTTTGCACACTCTTGGCATTCTCTTGATGAGCTTCAAGAGGTAGTCACCTGAAATGGTATTCCAACAGTCTTGAAGGAGTTCCCAGAGATGCTTAGCACCCATCTTGATTGGGTTCAGGTCTGGTGACTGTGGAGGCCAGGTCATCTGGCGTAGCACCCCATCACTCTCCTTCTTGGTCAAATAGCCCTTACACAGCCTGGAGGTGTGTTTGGGGTCATTGTCCTGTTGATAAATAAATGATGGTCCAACTAAATGCAAACCGGATGGAATAGCATGCCGCTGCAAGATGCTGTGGTAGCCATGCTGGTTCAGTATGCCTTCAATTTTGAATAAATCCCCAACAGTGTCACCAGCAAAGCACCCCCACACCATCACACCTCCTCCTCCATGCTTCACGGTGGGAACCAGGCATGTAGAGTCCATCCGTTCACCTTTTCTGCGTCGCACAAAGACACGGTGGTTGGAACCAAAGATCTCACATTTGGACTCATCAGACCAAAGCACAGATTTCCACTGGTCTAATGTCCATTCCTTGTGTTCTTTAGCCCAAACAAGTCTCTTCTGCTTGTTGCCTGTCCTTAGCATTGGTTTCCTAGCAGCGATTTTACACAGTCTCCTCTTAACAGTTGTTGTAGAGATGTCTCTGCTGCTAGAACTCTGTGTGGCATTGACCTGGTCTCTTATCTGAGCTGCTGTTAACCTGCGATTTCTGAGGCTGGTGACTCGGATGAACTTATCCTCTGCAGTAGAGGTGACTCTTGGTCTTCCTTTCCTGTAGCGCTTGATGGTTTTTGCGACTGCACTTGGGGACACTTTCAAAGTTTTCCCAATTTTTCGGACTGACTGACCTTCATTTCTTAAAGTAATGATGGCCACTCGTTTTTCTTTACTTAGTTGCTTTTTTCTTGCCATAATACAAATTCTAACAGTCTATTCAGTAGGACTATCAGCTGTGTATCCACCTGACTTCTGCCCAACACAACTCATGGTCCCAACCCCATTTATAAGGCAAGAAATCCCACTTATTAAACCTGACAGGGCACACCTGTGAAGTGAAACCCATTTCAGGTGACTACCTCTTGAAGCTCATCAAGAGAATGCCAAGAGTGTGCAAAGCAGTAATCAAAGCAAAAGGTGGCTACTTTGAAGAACCTAGAATATAAGACATATTTTCAGTTGTTTCACACTTTTTTGTTAAGTATATAATTCCACGTGTTAATTCATAGTTTTGATGCCTTCAGTGTGAATCTACAATTTTCATAGTCATGAAAATACAGAAAACTCTTTGAATGAGAAGGTGTGTCCAAACTTTTGGTCTGTACTGTATGTGGTATCGTTGTAATTGTAATGACCCAGAGAATGAAGGACACAGGTCAGTTTTGCTGCAAAGGGAAGCTGTGGGAACAAAACCCGTAAAACGGTGGCGGAATTGTGTTTTTGTTTCCAACTCCACCCCATTCTGAATTTTTTTCCCGCTTCCCACTACATTGTATGCCATATTAAATGGTGGCATTAGAAAGTACAACTTGTCCCACAAAAATAAGCCCTCACACAGCTATGTGAACAGAAAAAAAAAGTTATGGCTCAAAGAAGATAGGGAAGACAGCTTCCTAGCAGATTGCACCTGAAATACGCCGTATTTCAGCATGATAAATGACCTCCATAGTGTTTATTTAAGGGGCATCTGTCAGCAGATTTGTACCTATGAAACTGGCTGACCTGTTGCATGTGCACTTACCAGCAGAAGGCATATGTGTTGGTCCCATGTTCGTATGTGCCTGCATTGGTATAAAAAATGAAGTTTCAAAATATGCAAATGAGCCTCTAGGAGCAACAGTGGTGTTGCCATTACACCTATAGGCTCTGCACTTTGATTAACAGGGCCAGACAGTGAAAACATTATCATGCCTGGCACTGCCAATCAAAGTGAAGAGGGTACAGCAGTTACAGCCTTTAGATGTAACAACAACACCCCCATTGCTCCTAGAGGCTCATTTGCATATATTAAAACATAATTTTTTCTCAGCAATTGGGGCACATATGAACATAGGAAGAAGATGCCTTTAGCTGCCAAGCACACATGCAACAGGTCACACAGTTCCATAGATACAAATCTGCTGACAGATGCCCTTTAATTAATTAAACTAACAGAGAACATATGAAGAGTCTGCGGAAACATACCAAAAAGTTCCTGGGCAGTAATTCGAACTCTTTAACAGGGACTACCATCTCTACATGCAGTTGATAGTACTGGCAGTACTGGTGTTCTCCTATGTGGCTAGAGTGACAAGCTCCAGTTCTTAGTTGAACAGCATACACTTGCACTCTTAATTTGCATGAGGTGATGTCACTGTACATGAATAATTCTTAGTTATGACATAAGATATGAATGCAAACAATAACATCCCCCACTACAGGAATAATAAATACTGTGCAGTCACAATGCAGGAATAATGAACAAAATGATGTCACAGTATAGATATTATAAATACAGTGATGTCACAGTATAGATCAGGGGTGTAGCTAAAGGCTCATGGGCCAATAGTATACAGCAGAAACAGTCCCCCTGAAAATACTAGAACCACACAGATATGTCCCTTTCAATAATTATTGGCACAGTGCCCTAAAAGATAACTGCACCCAGCAAATAATGTCCCTGACCCTAATAGTGTAAACATAATGTGCCCCCAAAATAATTGTGCTAAGATGAAACTGTGCCAGGATGCCCCCACAGTAATAGTGTCCCAAAGTCCCACCAATAGAAATAATTATCTTCCAGAATGCATAGTGTTAACAGTGCCCCCAATAGTTATAATGCCCCTAATGTGCCCATACTAGTAATTATGATCCCCATAGTCCCACAGTAGTAATAATTATCCTTATAATGTTTGCCAGTACAAAAATACCCCTTTTAATGTGACCCAGCACAATAATACCCCTATAATTTGCACCAGTACAAAAAATACCCCTTTACCTTTCAGTTCAGACTCCCATATCATGTGTGTCAGGGCAAACACCCCTACAATGTGCACCAGCACAAAAAATACCCTGTTATATTGTGTGCCAGTCCAAAAAAATCCCCCTTTACCTTTCAGTTCCGACTCCCATGTCAGATCCTCAGATCAGACCGCCATATCAGATCTTCAGATCAGACTCCCATATCAGACCTCAGATTAGATCTCCATACCAGATTCTCAGATTAGACCCCCATATCAAACTTCAGATCAGACCGCCTTTAAGACCTCAATGTCAGACCCCAATATCAGAACTCAGATCATACCCCCATTAGACCTCCATGTCAGACACCCCCCAATATCAGATCTTAGAGCAGACCCCTTTTAGACTTCCATGTGAGACCCCCCATCAGACCTCAGATCAGACCCCCTTTAGACCTCCAAGTTAGACCCCCGCATCAGACCTCAGCTCAGTACTCCATGTCTGACCCCCCCCCATTTTAGACCTCAGATCAGATGCCCATTAGACCTCCATGTCAGACCCCCTCAAGTATCAGACCTCAGATCAGACCTTAAAATAAATAAATTAACTTACCTCTCCTACTCCGCCGCATGTCTCCAGGTGGGGCAGTCTCCCCTGCATTCTTTGCTCCCTGATCTTCTCTGGGCCTGCGCTGCACTGTCACCTGATTGCCTGCAGCATCAGGTCATAGTGCACGCACAACGTCCGGCCCTGAGAACACCAGAGAGGAGAGGTGAGTATAGCGCTTGCAGTGCTTCACTCCCCCACCTCCTGCAGACTAGTGAACGCTTCCATAATGGAAGCACTTATTAGTAATTGCTTTATAAGATGACTGCGTCTTATAAAGCGAAAAATACAGTAACTGGGAGTGTTCCACTGGCAAGGGGGGCCCCATGGGCCCCATGGGCTTAGGGGACCAGTCACAACTGCGAACCCTGCGACCCCTATAGCTACGCCACTCATATTATAAATATAGTGATGTCACAGTATAGATTTTATAAATACAGTGATGTCACAGTACAGTAATAATGGTCACAGGCATTAAAATGTGGTGATAATGCGCAATATGATGTTATAAAACAAAATTAATGACTTTTATACTGATGACTGTCAGTATCTGATCGGTGGGAGTCTGACACCCAGACCCTCGCTGATCAGCTGTTTGAGAAGGCACTGGCACTCACTGTAGTGCCGCTAATTTTTCAGATCACCAAACACAGCCCTATACATTGTACAGTAGCTGTGCTTGGTATTGCAGCTCAGCTCCACTCACTTCAATCGGGCTGAGCTGCATCTAGGCTATGTGAATATGTTAAATCTAGGCTATGTGAAATCACATGGCCTAGGCTAAACTGCGAGAAGCGCGGTTACCTTCTCAAACTGCTGATCTGCAGGGGTCCTGGGTTTCAGACCCCCACGGATCAGATACTGATGACCTGTCCAGAGGAGAGGTCATCAGTGTAAAAGTCTCAGAAAACCCCTTTAATGATACCAGGACAGAGCAGGGGTAATATTGTTAAAGGAGAAAAATATAGGTTTGTACAGATGTAGGTACATGCCACATGCGAAAAACACATGTACCAAGAGCAGAACAGTGGTGCTTGAAATATAGGAATGAGTGCCCAAGAAATCAAAAAAATATGTTATGGACATTATAAGAATAACATACCTAACAATCTCCATAGCCAGAGTATTGAGCAAATCTTGTAATAATGGTAGATCATAACCCGCTATACAACCTGGTGTCAAGACTGTCCATATATTAATAAATAAGATAGACAGAAAGGGGAAGACCACCTTTGTGTGGTCACTCAATATTGTACTGGATTCAAAATATAACCACAGATATACCTAGAATAAGGAAGAGAAATAGTAATATCTCCAACAGAAGCATGTCATTCAGGAGTGGGATTAACTCAAGGCCATTGGGTGCCTTACAATATCAGGAAACCATAGTTTGGCTGCATGCGCCCAGCTGCATCGTCGGGCAGTAACCTCATAGTACAGTAGTTTATTGGAGTTATGGAAATAGCTGACAATTTCACAACTTCCATATAAACTACAAAAGAGGAAACATACTGCCCCAATTTTAACTCCATAGTACCAGTCACACAGTTCCCCTCCATACCAGCCTGATGGTTGAGGGCCACACAGAGTGGAATCCATCAGGCTGCAGGTTGTACACCCCTGATCTCTACAATGTTCAAATGTATTTTTGAAGCAATATATAGTACGTTTTGTAGATATCGTAAGACTTGTATAGCCATTATTGAGCGCCTATATATATAAATTGTGCCTGTTTATCTGCATGCTTCAAGGAAATGGCATAAAGTATGACATTTATGGATTGCATTCTGTCTCTTTCTATCCACAATGCCCTCACATGGCAGCTACTCAATCCGTCACTCTATAAGTATGCCAGCTATGAGGTAATGACATCATCATTCCGTCTATATTTGCCATAATTCTGTGTATAATGTATTAACATTTCAGTTCCGCTTGCGCTGTAGTTTAACCTAAGAATGGGAAATACTCCTATCTTCCGAATGTGTCTGCTCACTGACCTGGAAAGTGAGATTCCATAAGAAAACAGAACTAGGTTATAGAAGCAGGGATTCTGTGCCTACATCATTCAGTGTGCCAGGGTTTTGTACCATTCATTTGTGATGTATTGTAAGCAATTTGTACAGGTAAATGCTGAATACATGTCCACCACGCACTGGCACACAATCTTCTAAAAACGTCTCCACTGGAAAAGATAAGGCGACTCAATAAACAACCCTCAGCAGACAATTACTATGTAAGACCCCTTCTGTGAAAACAAAAATACATGTTAATAGCACCTTTCACCTCCACGCTGCCAGACAGCATAATTGTAATCTGTAACATGAAAACAAGAGCACTGCTTTATATTTAGAAATGAAAGAAACATTCAGAAGACCAAGATGGTGGAACCATTCATGATGTCTGTGCCATCATTACCTTCTGAACATTCATGTCCAGGAATCACTGTTTATATGACCATCTGAGATAAGTTATTGCTATTAGAAATATGTCATATGCAGCACATCCAACTTAATGATAAGGGCATATTTCTACTGTGTTCCTCTAAGTTAAAGGGTTTTCTAGGAGCACAACATTAATGACCTATCCTCAGGAGAAGTCATCGAATATCTGATCACTGTGGGTCAGACTACTGGAGCTCCTGTCAATCAGCTTCTTATAAGGTCTGAGTGCCATGGCCTCTACATCACAGTATACCAAGCACAGCGCTATCTATTGTATAGTGGCAGCCCAGGCCTGTTTACTTGAATGGGACTGAGCTGCAGATAGGTCGACAATATGTCACTGGCCTAGGAAAACATGTGTGTGTCAGTAATGTATACAAAGGAACTTGCCATGCTAAACATTAAGTGATCTGCAGTAGTGATGAGCGAGCATGCTCGGCCGAATATGCTCGAGTCCCCTCTCCGCATGCTAATTAGCCAATTAGCGTGCAGGGAGGCACTGGCATTCACTGTAATGCCATAGCCATCTTGGCTACTGGCATTACAGTGATTGGCTGGCCGGGAACGCGTCATTGAGTGCTATATAGCACCCGGTGACATGTGACCGGCTCAGACCGAGTCAGGGAGAGCTGCTGCAAGGAGGGACAGATAGTGTAGGGAGAGAAATTGGCTAGGCAGGGCTAGTATTTCTGCTCAAAAGACCCAAAAGCCCTTTTAAGGGCTATAGTGGTATCTGGCTACTATATTTTTTTTTTGGAGGGGGGGTTAAAAATTGTGCAAGGTGGCCTGACCTTAAGGCTCCATTCACACGTCCGCAAATGGTGTCTGCATCCGTTTCGCAATTTTGCGGAATGGGTGCGGACCCATTCACTTTCAATGAGGCCATAAAAGATGCGGATGGCACACAGTGTGCCGTCCGCATCCGCACTTCCGTTCCGCGGCTCCCGAAAAAATAGAACATGTCCTATTCTTGTCCGAATACATGGACAAGAAAAGGCATATCTATTATGTGCGATCCGGAAAATTGCGGAATGCACATGGCCGGTGTCCGTGTTTTGCGGATCCGAAAATTGCAGATCCGCAAAACACGGACACCGGACACACGGATGTGTGAATGGAGCCTAACGCCACCTGCGCAGCTGGTGCATTCTAATACTTTCTGTATCCTATATTCCTGACATCCGTTGCTATTTTTTCTGCCACTAATCAAGCCGACAGTACCTCATCTGCGCCTGCTGTATAACGTTTGCGCAAGGAGGCACAGATAGTGTAGGGATAGGATTTGGCTAGGCAGGGCTAGTTGTTCTGTTAAAAAGACACAAAAGTCTATTGTTATATCTGGCTGCAATTTATTTTTTTCTCTTGGGGCAAAAAGAATACAAGTTTGCCTGACGCTAACACCACCTGCACAGCGCGTGCATTATAACGTGTCTGTAGTCTATATACCTGACATCCGTTGCTATTTTTTCTGCCGCTAATTAAGCAGACAGTACCTCATCTGCGCCTGCTGTATATGTTTGCGCAAGGAGGCACAGACAGTGTAGGAATAGGATTTGGCTAGGCAGGGCTAGTTGTTCTGTTAAAAAGACACAAAAGTCTATTATACACCAACCACAATGCCTCTAAAAAGTGACTAAGGGGCAATTCACTACACCAAAAAAAAAAAAACACTCCAATTCCCCACCTTCCGGCGGGATACACACTTATTGCCCATACAATGTTAATTTAAAATATATCCAATTTATTAAATATACTCTTATATAAAACATCACTTATAGCAAAATGCATTTAGGAAAATAGCCATATACAGGTACAATAGCCTGAACATGTCGATAAGGAACCACGGGTCCCCTACATCCAAACCAAAATCCACTTGCAGTCCAGAGTAGATAATGTATAATACAAATATGAATGATCCCAGTGAGAGATATATACAATAATTAAAGTCAAAAAACCCACTGAAGGATCTGCTCCATAGTACTGCCCATAACAAGAACCATGTGCTAATATAAATCAATCATAAGGATCTTACCCATAACTGCAATGTGGACGGAAGGATGATGTGAAGGGATCCCGCTAGAGAAACACCCTCGACGCGCGTTTCACCCCTAAGGCTTCGTCAGGAGGTATCTTATTGAGTATCGGGGGCCCTAATATACCACTGTTTGGCGCCACAGGGCTTCAAAAAATGAGGCGGTATTATAGCGCATCACCACGGGTGATGCGTATCACGTCACACCGGCGGCACCGCTGATGGCGTCAGAGGAGGGAGCGAGCCACGTGACCCGCGACTCGGTCCGTCCCCCAAAGCCAAATCGCAGCGTCCCCGCATGACGCGCCACGCAGCGCAACCCGGTGATGCGCTCCGCCTATGGTTGCCAGTGTGTGGGCAATAAGTGTGTACAAAAGTCTATTATATCTGGCTGCAATTTATTTTTTTCTCTTGGGGCAAAAAGAATGCAAATTTGCCTGACGCTAACACCACCTGCACAGCGCGTGCATTATAACATGTCTGTAGTCTATATACCTGACATCCGTTGCTATTTTTTCTGCCACTAATCAAGCCGACAGTACCTCATCTGCATCTGCTGTATAACGTTTGTGCATTCTAATTGACATTCTGTGAAATTTTTCTGATCATACACTTGCACTACTGTACTTGCGACAAAGTTGCATATATACTATTTAATATGCGCAAGGTGAGCAGTAAAGGACGGGGAAGTGGGCGTGCTGCTGATGGTGAACGCAGAGGCCATGGCTCTGGGCGGGGTGAAACTGTGCCTGCTGGCAGAGCCCAAGAAACAAAGTCATCCAAAACTCCTAGCTTCATGCCACAGTTTGCAGGATGGTGCAAGACACAACTCTTGTCACTGCACCAGTGCGAGCAGGTAGTCGGTTGGATTTCAGCTGATAATGCTTCCAGTCGGTTAAGCACCACCCTCTCTTCCACAAAGTCCAGTCTCAGTAGCCAAGAGTCTGGGCAACAAAATCCTCACCCTGATCCTCCTTCCTCCCACCATGCAGAGTCTGGGCAAACAAGTAATCCCACACTCGGATATTCCGAGGAGCTTTTTTCATCGCCGTTCCTTGATTTGGGCCTCTCGCCAAGGCCGCTTGAAGTGGGATATGAGGAGATATTGTGCCCTGATTCCCAAACTCATGAGCATCCACAGTCTGAAGAAGATGACGGTGGAGAACGGTAAGTAGCGCCTCACGAGGTGCATGATGATGATGAGACACAGTTGCCAATAAGTCAAGGGCAATTAGTGGCTCAAGAGGTTGATGATGAGGATGAGACGCAGTTAAGTCAGGTTCTTGTTAGGTCACCATGTCAGGAGGAAGACCAGAGTGAGGAAGTGGAAGAGGAGGTGGTGAACGATGAAATCCCTGACCCAACCTGGGAAAGTGGCAAGCCGAGCGAGGACAGCAGTACAGAGGGGGAGGGATCCGCAGCACCGCAGCAGGCTGGAAGAGGCAGTGGGGTGGCAAAAGTGAGAAGGCAGGCCACGCCAACCAGGCCCGCAACTGTTCCCCGGAGCAGCCCCTTGCTGCAATCTCCCTTGCCAAGGGTTAGGTGTTTTTTGAGGAAAGTGCTGACGATAAACGTATTGTAATTTGCAACCTGTGCCGTACCAAGATGAGCAGGGGCATAAACAACAGCAACTTGACCACCACCAGCATGATCTGCCACATGTCAGCAAAGCACCCTAATAGGTAGGCCGAACGTCTGGGTCCACGATCTGTGTCTGCAGGTCACACCACTGCCTCCTCTTCCCCTCTGTTACGTGCTGTCCAAGACGCAGACCAAGATGCCTCCCGTCCTGCACCTGGACCTTCGCAAGAACCATCAGCAAGCACGTCCACTTCAGTGTCCCAGTGCAGTGTTCAAATGTCCTTACCCCAGGCATTTGAAAGCAAGTGCAAATACCCTGCCACCCACCCACAGTCGATAGTAGTAAATGCGCAACTTTCCAAATTGCTGGACCTGGAAATGTTGCCGTTTAGGCTGGTGGACACCGAGGCTTTTCGCAGCTTGATGGAGGCGGCTGTCCCTCGTTACGCAGTCCCCAGTTGCCACTATTTTTCCCGGTGTGCCGTCCCCGCCTTACACCAGCATGTGTCCAGAAACATAACCCGTGCCCTGACCAATGCAGTTACTGGCAAGGTTCACTTAACAACTGACACATGGACAAGCGCTTCTGGGTGAATGTTGTGGAGGCTGGGAGCGAGTCGTACCCTGGGATGGCATAGGTGCTACCCATGCCAAGGATTGCGGGCCCTACTTCCATCCGGATTTCCGCCACCACCTACAGTAGCGGCTGCAACCCCTCCTTCTCTTCCTCCACCTCCTCCTCCACTTCCACTGCAGAATTCCCATCTTGCAGCACCAGTCAGGCTTCACTCAGTAGCTGGAAGCAGTGTAGCACAGCAGTCAGGAAGCGGCAACAGCAGGGGCGTAGCTATAGGAGGTGCAGAGGGAGCAGTCGCTACCGGGCCCAGGAGCCTAAGGGGGCCCAAAGACCCTTGTGCCGCATAAGAAAACACACAAAGCACTGGGGGAAGGGGGCCCAAACTGAACTCTTGCACCAGGGCCCATGAGCCTTTAGCTACGCCCCTGGGCAACAGGCCATGAAGCTTATTTGCCTAGGTGACAAACAGTACACCGCCGCAGAGCTATGGCAGGACATAAGGGACCAGGCTGAGCTGTGGCTCTCGCCAGTCAACCTACAGCCAGGCGTGGTTGTGTCTGATAACGACCGCAACTTGGTGGCGGCTTTGGAGCTGGGCAACCTCACACACATACCATGCCTGGCCCATGTCTTCAACTTAGTGGTTCAGTGGTTTCTGAAAACCTACCCCAATTTTCCTCAGCTACTGGTGAAGGTTCGCCGCCTGTGTGCCCATTTCCGAAAGTCACCAACAGCTTCAGCTGGCGTGGCAACGCTTGCGCTTGCCAGCTCACCGACTGCTGTGCGACCTGAGCACGCGCTGGAACTCCACCTTCCACATGTTGGGCAGGCTTTGTGAGCAGCAGAGGGTAGTAGTAGAATACCAGCTGCAACACGGTCGATGCCTTTCCAGTCAGCTTCCGCTCTTCACAAGCAACGAGTGGGCATTGATGTCTGACCTTTTACGCAACTTTGATGAATCTACACAGATGGTGAGCGGCGATAATGCAATTATCAGTGTAACCATCCGCTTCTGTGTCTACTAAAAAGCTCACTGCTCACAATAAAGGCCGACGCTTTGCATGTGGAAGACGTGGAAATGGGGGAATACCCTACACAGGGTGATAGCCAGACCACCCTCGGTTCATCTTCTCGGCGCCAATTGGAGGAGGACGAGGAGGAGGAGCAGGAGACGGTTGCCACTGCTACACAGGATGGCCATAGCATGTTTACACCATGTCTTCGGTGTGGATGGGCCGAAGAGGATGAGGAGGAGGAAGATATTGAAAGTCATCCTCCTGGTGAGGAGAGCGAAGCCTTGTCTGTTGGGACTCTGGCACATATGGCTGACTTCATGCTATGCTGCCTTTCCTGTGACCCTCGCGTTATACGCATTTTAGCCAACACCGATTACTGGTTGTTCACCCTTCTTGACCCCCAGTACAAAGAGAACTTCTCATCTCTTATTACTGTGGTGGAAATTTCCAGCTGACAACACTGGCGGCAGAGTACGTAGTTCCTTGGCCACCCGAGTAGCGGAGGGGAACACACAGCAGTTCCAACAAAGGCAGGGCGACACTCTCCAAGGCCTGGGACAGTTTCATGACACCCCGTCAGCACCCTCACCCTGATGAGTGGCCTAGTGTCACAAAGAGGGAAAAGTTTTGGAAGATGGTAAAAGAGTACCTAGCTGACCGTGTCAACGTCCTCAGCGATCCCTCTGTGCCGTATAATTATTGTGTGTGTAAGCTGGACACGTGGCACGAACTGGCGCCCTATGCCTTGGAGGTGCTGGCCTGCCCTGCCGCCAGCGTTTTTTCGGAGCGGGTATTTAGTGCTGCTGGGGGCATAATGATTGATAATCGCATCCGCCTGTCAACTGAAAATGCTGACAGGTTGACGTTTATCAAAATGAACAAGGCCTGGATTGCCCTTGACTTCTCTACTCCACCAGAGGAAAGCGGCTTAACATGAAGGAACTTTAAATGTGGCTTTTAGGGTGTATTGAATACACTGTATTTCCATGTATCCCTTCCTCTTCTCGTCCTCTTCCTCCTCATCCTCCATCATATGAAACTGCTTATTAGGCTGCCCTCGATGTTCACCAGCAGGACCGGAACCATAATGTTTTAGACGGTCAGCTCACCAGCAGGCCCTCAACCATGATGTTTTAGACGGTCAGCTCACTAGCAGGCCCTCAACCATAATGTTTTAGACAGTCAGCTCACCAGCAGGACCTGAACCATAATGTTTTAGATGGTCAGCTCATCAGCAGGCCCGGAACCATAATGTTTTAGACGGTCAGCTCAACAGCAGGCCCGGAACCATAATGTTTTAGACGGTCAGCTCATCAGCAGGCCCTGAACCATAATGTTTTAGACGGTCAGCTCACCAGCAGGCCCTCAACCATAATGTTTTAGACGGTCAGCTCAGCAGCAGTATGTCACCCATAATTTTTTAGACAGTCAGCTCAGCAGCAGCACCTCACCCATAATGTTTTAGACGGTCAGCTCAGCAGCAGCACGTCACCCCTATTGTTTTTGAGTGTCAGCAGCAGGCAGTTAATCATAATTTTTCAAGGGTGTGTCTGATGCCCTCCTTTATGTGTAATAAAGGGTGTATTGGAGTGCCTGTTCCTTGTAATTTTTGTCAGCCCTTTCCCTTTGTGCATAGGCTTTATGAGTGTAGGAGTCCCACGACATGAACAATTGTACCACAATGTGAATGAGGCCCTCCTTTATGTGATATACCGGTTGTATCGGAGTGCCTGTTCCTTGTAATTTTTGGCAGCACTTGCGCTTTACGTACAAGTAAATATATGTTTCCTAACAATATTTCCTCCAAAATCGATGATATTTTTGGTTTTGGGGGGTATTCTTGTCATTCCGTAAAAGTGGCGTAATACTCGGACAACATCGATAACATCAGCGACTTTGGAGTCCAAGATGCATCCAGACATCCTCCCAATGCTGTTCCCAAACCATTTCAGTGGTGTTTCCTGCATTTTCTCACCTTTCCCTATGAACCAGACACCTTCCCCTCTGCAGACCAGGGGGTGCCTGGTTTAGTGCTCGGGTTCTCCCATTGACTTACTTTATACTCGGGTACTCGGCCGAGCACTCGAGCACCACCTAGTGTTTGGCCAGAGCACCCGAGCATTGCGTTGCTCGATCAACACTACTCTGCAGCAGTCCAGTGGGTGGTCCTACTCTGTGACTGACAGCTTTCCCAGCCTGTAGCTGTCAAGCACTGAGTAGAGTCATACAATGGACTTATAAGGCCAGAATGTAGAGATTTAATCTGTCACCAGCTTTATAACGCTCTAATGGCAGCCGAAACTGGTGACAGAACCGCTTAGCAAAACACGGGGTCACTTACATAGTATGGTTGAAAAAAAAACACAAGTCTATCAAGTTCAACTAAGGGATAGGCGAGTATGTGAATTTTAAGATTGAGTGAAAAGCATACTTCTACACATTTTGTTGTTTTTTTTTATTTTAAGAATTTATCTAATCCCTTGATAAAAGTACCCATTCCTACTATGACCACGTCCTCGAGTAGACTATTCCACAGATTTACAGTTCTTACAGTAAAGAAGCCTTGACGCCTCAAAGATTGTATTTTTTCTTCTCCAGATGGAAGTAGTGCCCTCCCTTTAGAGGGGAATTACTTACATTTACCTAGCCATTATGCTAAAATCTGGTGCTGTTCAACACACATGCATCCTATGAGTCTTGCTATTCTTTTCCAGATAGGAAGATGAAGAGAACCCAGACCTCATGAATATGAGGACTCATCAACATGGCTGTGCCTACACAAATGATTCAATTACCCAACGAACAAGTGTTTCGCTCGTTCATCAGGTAATTGCTGGCACCTTTATACAGCCAGATAATTGCTAACCAGCTTTCCTATGAACGCTAGTTAAGTGATTATCTGCCGGATTCTCGGCCTGTGTAAAGGGCTTTTAAGTACCTTATGAGACTGTTTAAGGTCATTTTCACAAATGTGCTCTAAAGTGGACAAAAACCCTTTAAAGAAGTAATTTAAATGTAAGCTAGGTAATGCCTCTGTGGTAGTCAATTTGTATAGATGGACACAAACTATAACTTTGTATGTGTCCTCTTGAGATGTCTCACCAGACAACCCAGCTTCATCAGGGATTGGAATACAAAGACCAGCTGTAGCATGCCCCACACCTTTAAAGTGTTCCCCAGTAGAGAGGTTTCAAGCTAGAAATACCAACTAAACTATAGAAAGAAGCCTGTAATTGTGACAAACTAATACACACAAATACTTTGGGGAAGACTTATCAAACTGGTGTAAAGTAGACTTGGCTTAGTTGCCCAAAGCAACCAGATTCCAGCTTTCATTTTTCAGAGCTCAGTTGGAAAATAAAAGATGGAATCTGATTGGTTGCTATGGGCAACTAAGCCAGTTATACTTTACACTAGTTTGATAAACCTCCCCCTTTGTGTTGTTAACTTATGAATATGGACAGCAACCGTTCCCTACTATTAATATTGTTACACTTCATAAAAGTTATGTGAAAGCAGATATGGTTTGTAGAACTCTCGATAACCGAAAGTACAAATTTTGGTCAGAAAGTAATCTTTCATACTTTTGTGCCTATCCAGGAATTCTCCTACATTCAAGTCCTTTGAAGAGCGTGTTGAGAACACAGTGACGACACTGAAGGTAACAGATTAGCAAGGCTGTTTTATGGTTGTATAAGAGAAAGGTCTTCAAGGTTCTGACTTCTTGTTTTACCACCAACATGGTTTAAGTCACGACAAACATGTTTTAGGAGACCCTCATAGTCTTGCAGTAGAATTGAATAAAATACATTTTTAATTAAATAGACTCCAATGTTCTATATGAAGAAGGGTTTAATACCAACGTACAAATGTGCTGGATCTTTGCAATGTCAAATTTAGTAGTTATATCAGCCAGTTATATAGCAACATCAGATGTAGGCTCTAATTCTTCAGAGGGCCTCTGGAAAATGAAAGTAGTATTGGTGGCTTTATGCAGCTGTCTACTTTTTCCTTGCACTAATCTTGCTATGCAGCCTACAACCCATTGTAGTCGCAGGCCCCAATTACATACTCAGGTATTCAATTCTGGCATAAATTAAAGAGTTTAAGGTATTGATCACTTTATTAAGTCACATGCATATAAATATTCAGACAAATTAGGACCTCTACCATGTACATCTCCCTCAGTAATGAGCTAATTGCTGGGTTCTGGCTGCTGGAACCCTTAGGGCTCTTTCACACGAGCGGATCCTGTGCGTGGAATCCACTGCATGAAACAGTGTCAAGCCCCGTTCCGGACAGCAGAGACACGGAGCATTAATATGATTAATAACTAATAGTGCCTCTCTGTGACCTTTTTACTACAAAATCACAGTGAGATAAAGTTGTCACTGTGATTTTGTAGTAAAAAGATCACAAAGAGGCACAGAGCATTATTAATCATGTTAATGCTCCGTGTCTCTACTTTCCAGAACTGGGCTTGACACTCTTTCACGCAGCGGATTCCATGCACAGGATCCGCTTGTGTGAAAGAGCCCTTAGGAATAGAAGAGAGTCTAGAGCAGGAAGTCAGTGAAAAACCTTCATGGTTTTTGAGCAAATGGTTATTCAAAGGGGCTGCCCATGCTTGGAGACAACAACCCCTATGACCCTAACGTGTGCACCATAAAAAAATAAAAAGCAAAAAAAAATTTAAAAAAAATACACTCGCCTGTTTGTAGTCCTGCCATGCCCATGCCACTGCCCCATTCCTGGCCACTTTTGGTCCCTGCAGGACCAGGAAGTGGCTTTGTCCCATGACCGCTGCAACCAATCACAGGCCTCACATCAGCTTGAACGGTACATCACGGGGACCAGAAGCAGCTGTAAATGTGGCGCAGACAGAGTGTTTTTTGTTGTTGTTGTTTTTCTTTAACGAGGCACACTTTATAACCATAGGGGTTGTCGGCCCCTAGGCTGGACAACCCCTTTAAGGATATAAGGGTCATATGAAATTCCAAAAACATAGCTGCTTTTCTCCAAAAACTACACCACCCATAAGTTGTGTCTGACATTGGAGGGTAGCTCTATTGAAATGAATGGTGCTAAACTACAATACCTTATACAATCTGTCAACAGGGGTTACACTAATTTTGGAAGAAAGCAGCCATGTTCTTTCTGGTCACAGGATCAAAAATGCTCTTGTACTTCAAATGTGGCCAAATGTCAGACTATGTCTAGATGTCAATCTGTTACATCAACTACACTTTCTAAGTCTTTTAATCTGACTTTGGAGTATTTTAAAGTACATGTAGAAATACATTATGTAAACCCTATTAGCTCAGAGGTACAGACTGTAAAATACTTTAGCTTTTGACAGATGGTGTATGGAAATGTGCATGGATTTAGAGGAAATGTAATACAAAAAGTAGTACCAAATGTGAACACAGTAGCTATTTCCATGTTGCCTAGGAAACATTTTCCAGTTCTCTACAGAATTAGGCTTAAACAATGCCTTTTTGCACAATAAATTGTTAGGTCTACTGTGAAATGTGCTGGAAAGATCCAATTTTGTCACAAAGCAGCACCAGCTATAGCGTGCACCTTAATGACACTAACACCGTCGGCATTTTTGAACCACACTGACGCATCTGCGATTCGCTTCTTTATTTCTAAATATAACTAAAAATTCTGCTTTTTATAACATGTTGGCTTCAGCATTCTTTTTATTTTGTGTAGATGACATTTAAAATCTAGACAAAATCAACATTCACTTTTTTCAGTTCAATGTATTGATTTCCTTAGAAAAGTTGCAGGAAAAAATACCTGAACCCTAACAAAGTCCAAGGAGTCTATTGGTATCCATCTGGATAAGGTTCTGTTCACATCTGTGTTGGAGGTTCTGTTGGAAAAATCCTAAAACTGCTTTATGATATGATTTTTTCCTGTAAAATGACAGACGCAATGATGGAAACCCAATGGATATACATCAAAGCAAATGCACACACAGGGACAACATTGATTTTTGTTAAAGCATTTCATACAGTCCAGGTTGGTTCGAAGCATGATTCATATTTCATTGTATCAGGAAGTATCAAAATGATTTTGCATATGGAGTATAGCTGAGCTTTCCTAGCCTCCTCACCCCGCCACAATGTATCGGGAGTCTCCGACCCCTTACTCATGTGTATACGTAATCTATTCCACAATGAAACATTTTTCAATCACATTTTATACTGCTTGTTTCCATGGTTACAACCGCCCTGCAATCCATCAGAGGTGGCTGTGCTTGCACACTATAGGATATAATATAATATAGGAGAAGGTTAGTCCTGATGCGAGAGGTGGGGGTTATATCAGGCAGATGTCCAAATGTGAAAGCAGGTGGGTATACAAATGTGATAGTCTGGCACCCAAAGGACTAAACCAAGAAATAGAATTATTAGCCTTCAAATAAAAAGAACAAAAATGAATCTCAAAGGAAAGCTTAAAAATACCCCTAAAATACTAAAAATACAAAAAAATACACTAAAATATTTCTGGGATATATTTGATAAAGCCAAACAGAACAGCGCTATTCAATTTTTGGATATAGATAAAACATGGAGAATAAAAATATATACGGCAAGGAAGTTTGATAAATGTTAGTTGAAATCATTTGGAAAGTGAAGAAATAAATAGCGATGTTCTCATATGGAGAAGGGAGTGATTAAAGTATGTACATATGGAGTATCTCGTTGCTATGGTAACCAGAGCCTATTTAACACCAAGAGCAAGTAAGATCACCCATCCCTGAAGAAGGAGTACGATTACTCCGAAACGCGTTGTTCCTACAGGCATCCTTACAGAACGTGTGACGTCACACAGAAGTTCCAGCGTAGCAACGAGCCATCGAATCACCCACGTGCACACTAGCCACCGGCCAGGGCAGCACGCGTACAGGTGGTGTACTGTATTCGGCAACATCACTGAAGGAAGAGCTTACTCCAGAGGACATGTACATTGAATCCCCTTCCCATACAAAGTTTCTACAAATGAACAGGTACTGACTCTTCCATATATCACTGACTGTAGTACGCTAGAGTTCCTCTTACAGTGCTACATTCCAGCGCAGACACTTTAAGTAACTTAATACTCTTTGACTAGTTTTGATTTCTAGTGGATATGGGCACATCCACATACAGTGTTTGGCAGCTGCTCTTGTCCCGATTAGAGGGTCGGGAGAATTATTTACAGCGATAGCGCGGGTGTTATCAGATACAGAATAGTACGTGTTCTTCAAATTACTCCACTCCCCAAGCCAACAGATTAAAACAATTTGTTTCAATTTTATAATCCAGAAAATAAAAAAACACAAAATGGGCACATTCGGTAAAGTGAAATAAAATGCGCAGTTGCACATCACCACATCTAAAACAAAAAAGTTAAACCAAACAATGCAACAGCTCTCTGCAAACATTGAATATATGAACTAATGCTATAATCATTATATACATGAAGATACTTAGAAATATATTTGATCAAATTCCTCTTTTAGATGGGAACCTACTCGACGATGACTCCATTCCAGGCTTTACGCTTTCATTTTTATAGTCATCATGCCCAAAGCATGCCTAAAAACCAATTCATACGGGCAATATGATTTCGTACAAACTACGAATGAGTATGAGAGAAATAGGGAAAACAAAGGAGTGTGCTATGAAGCGTGCAAAAAGAAAAATACTTTTGTGTATGTGTTCAGTTATGACCGACTTGCCCCTCTAATTAAACATATTATCACTAAATATTAGAATGTAGTAGGATAAGACCAGAAATATGGACCACAATTTAAAGGGATTGTCCCATGAAAAATATTCTACAGTTTTCAAACCAGCACCTGGATCTGAATACTTTTGTTACTACATGTAATTAAAAACGTAATATAGTCACTGAGTTATTCACTGAAATCTATCTGTATAGCACCACCTTCTGTTTGTGTTTTCAAAATTCTTTGTACAGCTCAATGAAATGGAAGCACATGCTCAGTTTCATCATTTAACTGGCACCAACCCCCATCTCTCTATGCAGACAGCTTGAAATAAATCTAGCAGAGCAATTGGAGCAAAGAATGGTCAGATCTGTGGATCCATGTGATGTACAGGGATGCTTCTAAGTTTCTCATTTTTTACATTATTCATAGGATAACCCCTTTAGGAAGAAACCAATTTTTGTGTGTTAAAAAGGGAGGTCACCCAATATTATGCTTAGGAGTCACATATGTCCCAATAAAAGTTACAGAAAACTGTCTAGCCACCCACCATAAGGTGACATTTCCTTGTTTCTGTTGTCAGAATTGTACTGCAGTAATTAAAGGTGTTATGAAGCTTAGGTTTTTTTTTTGGCAAATCCCCCTTCCTGGGCAGACCCTCGAAGGAAAGCATACTCAACTGCTTCCTGGCGCCAGCCCTCAGCTGCTTTGCACTATGGCCTTGGCTTCTCTGCCAGCCTCCCTACATGTAAATTTCCTGTTTGACACCACTGCAGCCAGCAAGTGAGCTGCTCCCCTTGTGTCATGACAAATGGTCAAGTGACGCTAGGGGTGGACTGTGAGCTTAAATTGCCCTGGAAAAAAAACTAAAAGTGGCCCCATGTTGTAGGTGAGTCCAAATTGAGCCAAATACCACCGTGCAGCACAAAACACTGCCGCCCATGCCACAGTATGGAACCGTATCATTGTCTTGAGGACGGCAATACAGTTGAACTGAGGAGAGCACCTGCAGCTGCTGGCCAAGTGCATGAGTGCCTAATTCTCCTAGATGAATTAATGCTGAGAGCATCAGATCTTTATGTACCTGGATGGCCACCATGAGGAGGGTCCAACAATTAGCTATAGTGGCATCAAATAGAAAGTTTCCATCCAGGGAGCCCAGTGAAGCAGCTGAGGCTGTGGAGTATGCTTTCCTCTGCAGGTCTTCTCAGGAAGGCAAAGGTGCATAACAACTTTAAAGGAGTTATCTCACTTCAGCAAATGACATTTATCATGTAGAGAAAGTTAATACAAGGCACTTACTAATGTATTGTTATTATCCATATTGCTTCCTTTGCTGGCTGGATTCATTTTTCCATCACATTAAAGGTTTTAAAATTCTGATTTCTGAGTTATGCTTTAGGTGACACAAGAAATGTTCATTTGAATGAACACCCATGAAACATTAAAAAATAAAGAACTGGAAATTTGGCGATTGCTAAAGTAAAAAAAAAATACATGAGGAGCAAAAAATGGAAAAAAAGGTAAAATACAGAGGAAGACAATAGTAGCACACATCTTCTTTGATATGAAACACCAATTGTATGATTTGAGATGACAAGCACTGAAATGTGTAGAGGTCAAGGAAAACAAGCAGAAGATAATAACAAGAGAATGTTACTGCAAAGAAAGCCGTTTTTGGATAACAAAATGGAGACACTGGAGCTCAAGGTTAAATGAAAATTGTGCTTTTACTGTATATTTATCATTGCTTATCAGGTAATAGATTTGTATTATATAATTACTGTGATTTTGTGATTTTGATTAAAGGGGTTATCCCGTGATTAATGTAAAAAGGAAAATCAGATATCATATATATGACAAGCTCTTTCTAACAAAGCTACAACCAGTCCTGTACCTCACATGGATCCAGAGATCCCCCCCATTCATTGCTCGGCTAGATTTATATCAAGCTGGCAGCTCAGGAGGCGTGTCCTGTCTGCTGGTGGCATTTGAAGAATGTTTGTCCACCTTTATGAGATGGACAGAGAAATTAGAAAAAAGCAAACTGCAGGTGGCGCTATACAGATAGATTTCATTCAATAGCTCAGTGGCTAAATTACCTTTTTAATTACATGCAGTTACAAAAGTATTCAGATCCAGGTGTTGGTTTGAAAACTGTAGAATATATTTTGTGGGACAACCCCTTTAAGCCAATGTGTATACTCATGTTACAGATATATATGTGTAACTATGGAATACATTGTTGTGAGGTCTGATATGCTATTTAAACTTGTTAGCTACTCCCACTCCCAACTTCTCCATATTCTCTGTATGAAAAATCATTTGATACAATGTGCTACAATGAAAGTAAATATGAAAGGTGCTTTGAACCTAACATGGACTGTCTGAATTGCTAGACCTGACCAATTCAATGTTCAAAGTTGTCCCTGTACCTGTATTGGCTTTAGTATATACTGATTGACGTTAGCATGGTGGAGTTCTAAAGCAGGATGGACTGTTCTTACAAAAGACTTGTGGGGAGATTTATCAAACTGGCGTAAAGTAGAACTGGCTTAGTTGCCCATAGCAACCAATCAGATTTCACCTTTCATTTTCCAAAGGAGCTGTGAAAAATGAAAGGAGGAATCTGGTTGCTATGGGCAACTAAGCCAGTTCTATTTTACACCAGTTTGATAAATATCCCTTTTGGTGTTTGTATTGTGTTTAAGTAAGAAACCCAATGGATTATTGTTAATTTTTTTGTTTTTCTGTTCCCATGATGGAACACAACAACTGAAATATGGCCACACATGTGAACAGGGTCTTAGTCAAATAAGAAATCTGTCACAGTGGTCTTAGCTCCTTTATAGACATTTAAGGCCAGATTCAAACATCCAGATTCTGTCCTACCCCAACCACATGTTAAATGACCCAAACTCACAACACCATAGATTCTCATGATTTGGGTAATTGAACCCATTACCGGTCCAACACACGTCTAGAATCTGGCCTAAAACAGACTTGATGTCATGATGCTAATGGTACGCTAACCTGAGGGCTTATATTCACATGTAATAAGGCTCAGTGAATCGTATTCATACAGCCAAGGACAGGATCCCATGCTGAGATCAGGAAACAGGATTTTTTTTTTTGCACCAATTTACGAATTACTGAGGTCACTTCCTTTTTTTAATAACCTCGCTCTTATTTTCTGGCATGATTATAGGCTAAAGTAGGAGCCACAAATCAAACTCAAGGAAGCTTTGAAGAGGTTCTGAGTTCTACTGCTCACGCCAGTGCCCAGAGCTCGCTGGCTGGAAGCCTCTTGCCTGAAGCTGAGGAAGAATTACAGTGATGAACCTACCGAAAAGTAATAGCTGCTCAGTCATAACGCATCGCCTCATGCAGAGTAACGTTATGAAACTGTTTATGTCAGACAGCAAGTGTTTTTGTTTTAATACAATTAAGGTAATGGTGTATGCTTTGTACTGATCCAAATGAGCACATCAAATCTTGGAGCTGCTATTCAGTTTTGAAACTGGCAAAAAAACTCTTATTTTCTCTTTTTTGGGGTCGCTTCACACACAGTTTTGTTCATAGCTTTTTTTGGGCCAAAGAACTCATCTCACTAAAATGCCTGATTTGATCAGAGCTTTTTGAGACGTTTTTGCCTATAAAGTATGTTACCACCTACAGTTTCTTAATGGCAATTTTCTGCATGCCTACCATTTTTTTTTATAGGGAAGTATGTGCCCCCTGTAATGTCTTTCCCTCTGTATGGGGAAAAAAAAACATTGTTAAAAAAAAGTCATGCAAAAACGCTATTAAAAATACCAACACACATTACACATTTTTTTATTTTAGGTTGCATAAAAATGCCAGGAAATTAGGGAAAAAAACACCAGACTCAGCCCATGCTGCAATTTGAAACAAATGCCATTGACCCAAAAAACACACCTTAACACTTAAACACCACTTATTAAAAAAAAAAAAAAAAAAGACCTGTTTGTTTAATCTTTTCCATAGACTTCCAAGTAACGTCTGAAGCTAGAATTTTTGCCTAGAAAACAGCAGCAAAAGAAAACGCAACAAAAATGCCAAAAAAAACTGTCATTGACCCCTTCCAAGTGTCCCCTTTTACAGCATATTTGCCAATTCTGATCTGAAACCATTCTGATAAAGAGAATGCAGCATTAGATAATGGAAACCTGAGATACGTAGATCTTAAGGTAACACAAAACCTCACCATCAGACTACATTCATTGAAGGTCATCTGTCCGCAGATTTGTATCTATGAAACTGGCTGACCTGTTAAATGTGCGCTTGGCATCTGAAGACATCTGTATTGGTCCCATGTTCATATGTGCCTGCATTGCAAATGAGCCTCTAGGAGCAATTGAGGCTTTGCCGTTACACCTAGAGACTCCACCCTCTCTGCAACTGCCACACCCTCGGCTCTTTGATTGACAGGCCCAGGCAGTGAAAATATCATCAAGCACGGCCCAGCCAGTCAAAGTGGAGAGAGGGCACAGCAGTTGCAGAGAGAGTAGAGCCTTTAGATGTATCGGCATCGCCCCTGTTGCTCCTACAGGCTCATTTGCATATATTACAACATTTCTATTAGCAATGCAGGCACATATGAACATGAGACCAACACAGATGTCTTCAGCTGCCAAGTGCACATGCAACAGGTCAACCAGTTCCATAGGTACAAATCTGCTGACAGATGCCCTTTAAAGAGAACCTTTCACCACTCCTGACATGCCTGTTTTAATAGCTTCATGCATTCCCCATGTAATAACAAGTCTGGAACATCTATTCTTATGTCTGTATGTTGTGCCATTCCTTTATTATTTGCACTAGAAGTTATGCATGAATTGTTATTTGTCTTTAGTAAAGGAACAGAGGGGAGGTGACCAGTTGGGGGTGTGTACCTGCACAGACTGACTCTAGCCAATCAGTGCTGCCATTGTCAGACTGTGCAGGGACACACCCCCAACTGGTCACCTCCCCTCTGTTCCTTTACTGAAGACAAATAGCAATTCATTCATAACTTCTAGTGCAAATAATAAAGGAATGGCACAACATACAGACATAAGAATAGATGTTCCATACTTGTTATTACATGGGGGATGCATGAAGCTATTAAAACAGGCATGTCAGGAGTGGTGAAAAGTCCTCTTTAAGCTATATTCACATATGCCTTTTTTTGCTGTGTTTATTTGTAAAAAAAAAAAATAATGTGAAATTTTATATCCTGTCATTTTTCTCAAAATACAGTATGTAGAACGAACACAGCGAAAACTGCATGTTTGGCCACCACCTAATGCTTGATTGTTGGTAAAGTATATATAAAATGTACCGTACCTTAAGACACACCTAGAATACAGAGCAGGAAAATAAGAAAATATATTTTTCATCAGACCCCCATTCCTCCTCAGACCCCCAACTCCTTTGGGGAAAAAAAAGAGCTTAGATCTGCACTGGACAGCGCTGGCACTCACCACTCCCTGGTCTACTGCCTGCCTAACTCTACACTGTAACTTGACATTGTACAGCATCAGGTCACAAGAATACTAGAGTGGTGAGTACAGCCAGCGCAGCAATACACTCTCTGCTCCCAGTGCCTCCTGCATACTGATGACTGCTTCTATAATGGAAGCAGTCATTAGTATTCCCTCCATAAGACATAACGGTCATTCCCCCCAACCCCATGCTTTTGAACTGTGGGTCTTATGGAGTGAAAAATACAGGAAATAGCATGTGCTAAAGCAGTGACCTCCATGCACATTTTAAGATAACTCCTTCCAATAAATGAAGTAAAAATTCATAAAATCATATCATATAATCCTATAGATAGTGTAACGTTAGACGGTCTAGATCTGCACCAGATTTATCACAGTGCCTCATGCTGGATAATTTCCATTTCCTGCTATTATAATTGTAATTTATACCATTTAAACTTTAAAAATCATGCACAAAGTACATGCACATGAAGAACAACTAGATAATAAGCGACATACAGTACTAGAGAGCAGTTCTACCCATCAAATTCAGTTATGTAGAATATTCTTGTTACATATGCCGAAATAAAGAGTGATGAACAATCCAAAATGAAAAGTATGACGGCACTTGTATACACATTTGTTGGATAGCTTTTTATTTTGGATTCTGTAGATAACTGTGAACCCACTACGCCCGCTCCGCAAACATTAGAACATGTCCTATACTTGGCCACTATATGCGACGCACATACTCATTGAAGTCAATGGGTCTGAAGCGTGATGCGGCATGCACACAGCGAGTAAAATGTGTATTGTACACCACAAAACAAATGGAAAGCTTTTAGAAATTGATGAGAAACCCTGATCTAGGCCTATATAAATTGGGCATTTCCCATTATAATGTGCAATCAGTTCCAGTACCAAACCCAAAATCGGCTGAAATGTTCAAATTCTCTTTTATGCCACAGCCCAATATGCCACATTCTGTACCTGCTAGAGAAAATCAAAGTGCATAGTGCTGATTCAGGCTTCCTAGATAGATATGACCCCAGAGTAATTAGGACTCTTTAACCTGTAGCACTTTAAAACACAGCAATGCCTTCCTTACTGGAATGTGTCACCAGAAAATAGAAAAAGTGTTTATGTTAAACATGTTTTTTTTTTTTAAAGAATTTTGGGTGCTTTTAATTTTCCATGTTACACAAAATCCTGAGTCTTGCAGTTTTTGCACTGGACACTGAGCCTAATAATAGGCTGAACCTTCTTGTTCTGTAGAGATTACTTGCAGTAGTTTATCTCATTATCATCACAAGCAATGACAAATAACACCTATATAAAGATAACACAGGGTCCACCATTTACAATGGAGAGGAACACATCATACATACTCCCTCTCCCTGCACATCCACATATATACTAATAAATACTCAAAATAAGTAAAACATAAGTGGCTGATTGTAAATGTAGAAATAGTTCCTCATGACGATGACCATCATACTGTATACAGTATGAAACAATTAACGTGTTCATTATACTCGCCCTACAGAGGAAAAGATTTCATTTCTTACTGCTATTGTGTGGTTTCTTTCTGATTATATAAACCATTTGTGTCATTGGCTTGTGAGAGGCACCTTTTACACTGTGAATAGTGATTGTTCACCTTTATTTTATACACTGTGTCAGAATGTAAAAGTCAAAAGATTTTATTCTCGAACTCCACAGCTAGATATTTCTTTAAAGTGGTTGTCTCATCTCGCCATTACTAAGGCAAGATGAGACACAGTCCCGGCCAGGAAACGACGCTCTGCTGTTTTTTAATAGCTCCCATTGCAGTGCATGAGAGCTATGGGAACAGCATAACACAGCAACCTATGCTATCTCCCTGACTCAGAAACTGCATACAGTAGCTTCCTGAGCTACGCAATTTCCGTAGCTCTCATGCAACACAATGGGTGCTACTGGAACAGTGAATGCTGGCTCGCGCTGCTGGTGGTTGGAACTGTGTCTCATCTCGTCTTAGTAACGGCGAAATGAGACAACCCCTTTAAAAGGTAGAATAGTAATTCTCATTGAAGGGGGTTTGCTCATCTCAGATATTGATGGCATATCGCTAGGATATGCCATCAAACTCTGGGACCCACTTATATCCAGAACCGGTCCCCTTATTGAAGGAGAGCATATCATGTGTGTTATATAATCATCTTACATGCACATTGGTCACAAGTATCCAGAAAGTGGCCAAACCCTTTAACTGTGGCTACTTATGAGAACCCCGGTCATAGAGTTCTAAGAAAATGTCACATTCAGGACATAATCAACATTCAAAAACACACAAAAGAGGAGAGGGTCTTACCAAAACGAAACAGGGCACCTTTAGAAAAGTTTTCATCTCATGGGACCTGTTCCCAATTTTGGTAGGAAATACAGAGATTTAAAGGAGCATTCCAGAAAATAAATAAATGTTATGTAACAATATTTTATCTGAGATCATCTTCTAAACGTTTACTCTCTGAGTCCTGAAGACTGTGTTCTCCTTGGGAATGCTCCATAACCTCTCTCTGGGCCTGATGTTATTCCCTGTACTCCCAGTAAGTGGGCTATGTTAAAAATAAATAAATAAATAAAAAATGCTGCAAATCTGTGCACTTTACCCTTTACCAAAACTGTGTCAACTAGCAGTAAAAAAATGCAGTTGGCTTTGCCCACAACATGCCAGTGTGAATAGACCCTAACAACCCTAATGAAAGCAATATAGAAACATGGACACCATCTTACTTAATGCTACCCATATAACATGTTTCGCAAGTGGTTCAAAAACCTAGAAATATGCATTCCACCCTATACTACAAAACGTGAAATGAAAATGAGATGCCAGCGAGTCAAAAAGCTGTACATTACTGAATTCATCAGCAAATTCCCTTTTCAATGAATAAGCGTCTCTAACTTGCCAAAAAAAAAATAATTTTTAAAACACAAAAAATATTCACATTTGTATTTTCTTCACCTGACCCTTAACAGGATGTTTATGTGCCAAAAAGCAAAAAGGTGACAAAATAATGTAAAGTTCTTGAAAACTTCAATAGGTTAGTATTTTTAATTCGGTGCATATACATGGAAATTTGTGTAACTGATCTTTCTATACTGTGTTTGTATACAAGTTACTTGAAACTGACCCGAGTTGTTTTTGCTTGATTGAACCACGTGACATTTGGTACGCTTATGTTGTGTCGGTGTGGATACAAAAAGAATTTTATAAAAAAAGAAAAAAAAAAGACAAGCAAATTACTAGATCAATAGTTTTATGTATACAAATGAATATTCTTATTAAAGATCTCCTGGATTCATCGTGCGTCATGTTTCAGTTTATTATACTTTATTTTGGGTTATTAATATGATAAAGCATCTCCTGCAGCGTGACATTAAGGCTTCATGCACACAGCCGTGTCCAGATTTCATAACTGATCTGCCTTCCATGTGCATTCTGCATTTTTCTCCCTCTCATCAATAGAAAGGACTATTTTTGTCCACATTGCAGTCAGGACTAGGATATGTTCTATGATTTGCGGAACAGTCACACAGATCCGCAAGTGTACCAGGCCCCACAGAAATGAATGGGTCAGTGTGTGATCTTCAAAAAATGCGGATAGCACACAAATGAAAAATAAAGTTGTGTGCGTGAGTCCTTAAAGGGCATCTGTCAGCAGATTTGTACCCATGACACTGACTGACCTGTTGTACATGCACTTGGCATCTGAAGGCATCTGTGTTGGTCCCATGTTCATATGTGCCCGCATTACTGAGAAAAATGAGGTTTTGATATATGCAAATCAGCCTCTAGGAGCAATGAGGGCATTGCCATTACACCTTGAGGTTCAGCTCTCTGTGCATCTGCTGCACTTTGTTTGACAGGGCCAGGCAGTGAATATGTGATCACACCTGGCCCTATCAAAGCAGAGAGTGCGCCCCCGTTGCTCCTAAATGCTCATTTGCATATATTAAACCATCATTTTTCTCAGCAATGCAGGTACATGCCTTCAAGAGTGCATGTAACAGGTCAACCAGTTTCATAAGTAGGAAAACAAAAAGAATAACAACCAAAAACTAGCATGTAAGAGTCAATTAATACTAAGATAAAGGAAATAAATATTCCCACATAACGCTAGATAAGCTGGCTCAAAATAACATAACGGTACAAGCTCCCAACTTAATCCAGAAAAAAACCTCTATATAGAACAAACTACATAGAAAAAAATGGAGCCAAAACAGTACTTTACAAAATAGACTACAAAAGACTACAAATGCATATCCCAAAATGACAGTCACAAGTAATCAGAAATGTAATACCAGCTATACATAGCTTACCAATACGTGGAACCAGGGATAAGGCTTTACCCATATTACTGGGCATGTCTATTTATGCATTTGTAGTCTTTGGCTGATATAGCAGTGTGGGCTTGGGATGGCGTTTCTTCTGTCACCTTTTTCTTATACAATGGATTTCTACTTTTTATATTGCATATATAATAAAGAATTATGTATTGTGTTTTGGTTTCATTTTTTTCTATGTAGTTTGTTCTATATAGAGGTTTTTTTTCCAGTTTCATAAGTACAAATCTGCTGACAGTGTTCTGTCCCCACATGAAGGCGAATGAAGGTGTAACTAATAGTGGCTGTGTGACTTTCCTACCTTCGTATCCAAGCATTGGAGCAGACCGGACCGGCAGAAGCTCAGGTTAGATGGATTCAAATGTAGACACGGTGATGTGAATCAACATGGGTTTATTTTACCCAACTACAGCAACAAGCGATGACACAATACTGTAATGGCTTTGGTAGTAGTGGTATAATGCTGTCCTGTAGGTGACTTTCCTGAGGCTAACTGCTAGTCAAAAACTGATGCCTTCACAAGCCCAAGTGTTTGTCTGTCCAGTCACACAGAAAATGAAGCACAGAAAATGGCTGCAGGAAGTGACATGGACCAAAGCTGCCTAAAACCACGCCCAGCAGAGAAAAACTTTACTAACAAGAGCAGAGGCATGCAGCATGCAAATTCCCTCCAGCAGATGGCAGCAATACAACAATAAATAGAAACAACATGGGGAAGAAGGAATTGACAATACAATTGAATACAATTCTATAACAAATATAAGGAGAACAGCACAGACAGATACCCTTTATGCCCTATTCACACAACTCTATTTTTGGTCCACATCCAACACATTTTTTTGCAGATTGGATGTTGTGATGTCGACACATTCATTTCAATGGGGCTGCAAAAAATGTGAACAGCATCCGTATATCTGTTCTGCACTACTGCAAACAAAAGATAGAACATGTCCTATACTTGTCCATTTTGCGGACAAGTATAGGCATTGTTACAATCGATCCACAAAAAAAACAAAACAATGCAACACAAACGTCATAGGAAGCCCATCTGTATTTTTTGCGAATCCGCATTCTGTGGACTGTAAAATACATAAGGTAGTGTGAATGCACCCTTAAAGCGCTGCTAAACTCTGCATTCTGTTCATAAAAGTACTGGATCTGTCACATGTGCCCAGCACTGACCATTGTGTCTGCATGGAGCACTATTCTTCCCATTAACTCTAACTATAACAAGTATCTAGTAAGGTCTAAATGGAAATTGATGAAAAATATTTTTCAAATAAATGACTTAAACCTCAAATGGCGTTAAAGAACGGCACCCGATGGATCCCACTGAGTATAATGGAATCAGCTTGGATTCCATTAATACAAAAAAAAGTGCTGCATGCTATTCTATATATTGTCCCGTATTTTTAACAAAATTTGCAATGGAGTCTCTAATGCAAATGTGAACGTAACATAAAAAGTACTTGTGAGCCAAAACCAGGCATAGAAAATAAAAAAAGGTATAATGGAAAAATATGTACCTCTTCTGTGTTTGGAGCCACTCTTGGTTTTGAATTACAAATCCTGATGTACCAAAATACTGTCCAAAATACACAAGTGTTAATTAGGCCTTGAAGGGGTTGTCTGAGATAATTAAATCTCAGACAAATTCCATAAAGTAACAAATAGAGATGAGTGAACGTGATCGTTACGAGCACTGAAGCGCTCGGCTCCCCTGCGCAATGCCCGCAGGCATCCGGATCCGTCCTCAGCTGCATGTAAGTCAATGGGGACGGATCGTTTGTATGACACTCATACCAAACGGATCCGTCCTCCTCACCCGACTGAAAGTCAGTGGGGACGGAACCGTTTGGTATGAGTGTCATACCAAACAGATCCGTCCCCATTGACTTACATGCAGCTGAGGACGGATCCGCAATGCCTGCGGGCATTTGTTCGCAGGGGAGCCGAGCTCTACAGTGCTCGTAACGAGCACGATTCGCCCATCTCTAGTAACAAATGATGTTATACGCATCCCTTTCTCTGCTTGTTTATAAACTGCAGTGGTGACGTGTAGGTATATGGCACATGACCGATGCAGCCAATCACCGTGCTCAGCAGTCACAGGTCATACACCTACATGTCTCTGCACAAATCACAGTGTCGGTGACGCACATAGTGACAATCAGGTGTACAGCATATGACCACTGTAGTCAATCATAGTACAGCGGTGTGGACAGTGTTTGGCTGCAGTGGTCACGTGCTATATATCAGCATGTAACCACTGCAAGCAGAGGCAGGAGGTACGGCCATCCCCAAAGAGAATGGTGCTGGAGAAAGTATATCACCATTTGTTATTTTAAGGCAATTGGAGGTCCAAGATTTTTTTCAAAAAAAATCAAAGAACCCCTTTAAGAGTCAATTGCCCTGTGTGTTTCAGACGAAGAAGGACTCACAGGCTTTCTGATTCCAGCAACATTTCAACATGCTTGTATCTTTAGAGAAAAGAACATATTAAAATGAAATCAAAGAAATCTATGTCCTCGACCTCAGCATTGCCTCCGTCTACACTCTCTAGATAAAGTAGAATAGGAGACCTGATAAAGTAGATCCATAATAAACCTTCTTTAAAGGGGTTGTATCACTTCAGCAAACTGCATTTTTCATGTAGAGAAAGTTAATACAAGGCACTTACTAATGTATTATTATTACCCATATTGCTTCCTTTGCTGGCTGGATTAATTTTTCCATCACTTGCACATATACAGGGGTTGCACATTATAGGAAAATGCGCTTTTTCCTATAATGTGCAAGCAATAGCCATCGCTACTGGATTGCAGGGTGGTCATATCCCCTGGATACAAGCAGTGTATAATGTGAATGAAAAATGAATTCAGCCAGCAAAGGAAGCAATATGGACAATCACAATACATTAGTAAGTGCCTTGTATTAACTTTCTCTACATGAAAAATGCAGTTTGCTGAAGCGAGACAAATCCTTTAATGAAATATATTACTTGTGTTAAAGGGGTTATCCGAACTATAAAACATGCCCCCCAAAGCCCGCTCCCCGACATCTGCATCGCTCTGGATCCCCGCAAGGGCTTCTGCCGTCGGCAGATGTTTTGATCCACACAGTGGGGAGATGCAGTGACGACCATGTAGGGATCAGAAGCGAAGCCGGTGCCAGTGAGTAGGATAAGTACAGTATAATCTGTATGAGGGGCCCAGGCTTTGGGCGGCGTGTATTATAGTTTGGATAATCCCTTTAACAGTAACTTGCTACCATAGTTGCATACAGCAGTTACTGCAGTTGAAAAAAATAATTATATGTTCTTCAAGTTCAAGTATGGGAGAGGACATGGATAAAGTGACGAGCTATGGGTAAACTGTAGAACTTTGTCCGCATTGATTGAAAGCTGGTAAACCAATTTTAAAAAATCCTCTTCTGATCCCAAGTATTGACAGACTGGATCAACAAGGCAATGTATGAAAAGGCAGAGTTACAGGAAATGTATGCAAATCAGGCAAAGTATGAAAAGCTTAAAGGGAGTCTTTCTCCTGATCTGAGCGTCATAGACTGCTCAGATCATGCTATAGCCAACGTTACATGCATTCAAACAGTACCTTTCTTATAGATGTCCCTCGCTGAAATCCTCCAAAAAACACTTTTATAACTTATGCAAATTACCCCCTGCAAGTGCCCGGAAGCCTCGTTATTAGAGATGAGCGAATGTGCTCGTTACGAGCACTGCAGCGCTCGGCTCCCCTGCGCAATGCCCGCAGGCATTGCGGATCCATCCTCAGCTGCGTGTAAGTCAATGGGGACGGATCCATTTGGTATGACACTCATACCAAACGGATCCGTCCTCCTCACCCGACTGAAAATCAGTGGGGACGGATCCGTTTGGTGGTATGAGTGTCATACCAAATGGATCTGTCCCCATTGACTTACATGCAGCTGAGGACGGATCCGCAATGCCTGCAGGCATTCGTTCACAGGGGGGCCGAGCGCTACAGTGCTCGTAACGAGCACGTTCGCTCATCTCTACTCGTTATACAAGAAGGTGCCTAAGCCCAGGCGATTTGAATTGAAAACCCCTCCTTTTTTCCTGCTCCGGCCCGCCCTGCTTTAGCATACTATTCTCCTCCTCCTGTTCACAAATCGCTCACTTGCGTTGCGCTTCCATTCTCCGGCGCCTGCACACTGCTCTGCCCCTGGCTCGGCTAGATTCGGGAGAGCTGACTGGCGCATGCGCACTAGAATCCCGTGCGCCTCTGCCCACAGTGGGCAGAGCAGTGCGCAGGCGCCAGAGAATGGAAGCGCGACGCAAGTGTGTGATTTGTGAACAGGAGGAGAATAGTATGCTAAAGGAGGGCGGGCCGGAGCAGGGAAAAAAAGGGGGGTTTTCAATTCAAATCGCCCGGGGGCTTGTGCACCTTCTTGTATAACAAGGCTTCCGGGCACTTGCGGGGAGTAATTTGCATAAGTTCTAAAAGTGCTTTTTGGAGGATTTCAGCGAGGGACATCTATAAGAAAGGTACTGTTTGAATGCGTGTAACGTTGGCTATAGCCTGATCTGAGCAGTCTATGACGCTCAGATCAGGTGAAAGACTCCCTTTAATATTTAACATATTTCCTAGACATTTTGTATAATGCTAAAAAGTAAATTGGTAAACCGCCAAAGTGTAAAGTAGTCCCTTCTGGAAGTTGTCACACAGTGACAGCACCATAAAATCACCCCTATACAGCAATATAATACATACGCTTGTTGTGCCGGTGACGAACCGGGTTTCTCATTCCCTATGGTAAGCCAAGACTTCGGCCAGCACTGAGCAAAGTGACATCACAGATGGGTGGGTGTTCTCTAGGACTGCTCGGGGCTGTTTTGAAGGCAAGTATTATTCATAGTAGCAAAACATCCTCCAGCAGAGCTAGAGACCACCTATTTGTACCAGTGATATCGCCGGGTGGAAGTATCGGCTTACCATAGTGAGAAGCCCAGTATATCACTGGCACAGTGAAAACATATCCCTGCTCTGCGCGATTGCGGAGTGACAAGGGGGAGCGTCAGAGCAAGGAAATGCTTGTATGCTCTACTCATATGTAGGTTAGAAATAAAGAGCAGCATATACTCAAGATCGTTCCTAAACCCGGAAAACCCCTTTAAGCACAATTCAAAATACAATCTAGCCTTTCTTGTTGCAACAAATTAGGACAATACTGGTCTTGTTATTCAGTAAGAAAGTTCTGTTTTTTCCACTATTTTAAGTGTAGATTATTGAGAACATTTGCACATTTAATACTTGTTAACATTTCATACTTTGCTTAAAGATTACACTTTATTCTATAAATTGCCCAGCCATTAAATACAATCCAAAGGCAAAGTATACAGTATAAAAGACTGAAATAACAGACCCTTCAAACTTTGCCTAAATCTTTAGGCATTCTTCATAGTGGGTAGGCATTTTATTCAGGCTTGCTTTTAATCCATTGCCTGTAACACATATTTACATAAGTGCTAACTTAAGAAATCATCTACGTGTTCTTTGAAGCAGCCATGTTCCTGCTGTCACCAGCTCCTGAGGTAAGCTATTCCATAATTTCACAGCTCTTATGGTGAAGCAGCATTGTCACCTCTGGAGACTGAACATTTTATTCTCCAAATGGAGAGAGTGTCACCGACCAGTCGTCTTGAGGACATTTTTTTTCCAATTGACCATTTCAATAGTATCATGTACAGCATCGCACGGAATTACAAAATCCCAGTACTTGGCATGAAAATCTGGAAGTAACCTATCATTTATTTCAAGAAGACTTTTGTTAAACAGTGGCCCACAATTACTTATGTCAATGCATTTAGATTTTGATGGAAAATGTGCCAAAAAGTGATGCTATTTAGCCCTTCTAGGTTTAGAGAAAGTTTCTGTGCCTAATCTGAAAAAGGGGTGTGGCTTTATGGAAAGAGAACGTGACTGACAGAAACGGGAGTAAGTCTAAACAACACTGCTTTGTGCTGAAATTGCTCCAAAATTCTGGAGTAAAATTCTGTCAAAAACTAAGCCAACCAATAGTTGGTAAACTGTTTGATAAGTGGATAGACCTGCACCATATTTATCATCCAGTCTGAGCCAGTGTCATAAATCTGGTGCAGGTCTAGACAGCCTGTCAAAGTTTACGCCAACTACAGGTTTAGTAAATCGCCCCCTATTATACTGTATCTTGCTAAACCATGGGCACAATGCAACATCACTTATTCAGGATGGCCAAAAATTGCATATGACCACCTATGTTATAATGGTACATATCATTATATAAATGGCACACTATGTAGTCAATTTCCCCAACACATCCACTACAGCAGGGGTGCACAACCTTTTCTGGTGGGGGGCCACATTGTCAGACTAAACCAATTCCAAGGGCTGAAAATGAAACTTAAAGGGGTATTACCAACTGAAATACTATATTTATGGCATATTTAACATACAGTAGATATCATAAATGTCTAGTGACACTTCTAGTACTACCATCTAATGGGAGAATACATGAAAAATATCTGTAAGCAGACACAAGACATAGACATACATGTCAGTTACCAGATGGTTGAGGGCCACATGTGGCCCAAGGGCTTCAGGTTGTGCATCCCTGTATTAAATAGTAGCTTTAAATTTATAATTGTTATGGTTATATTTTAAAAATTATTTTACATGAAACCAGATCAAAGACAACAATATGTAAGAGAATTTCCATCTGGAAAAATATACTTTCAAAAATACAGTTTATGTTGGCCATTAAAGGGGTTATCCGATTCTAAAAATGCCCCCACAATGCCCGGGCCCCTCCTATCGATTATACTTGCCCAGCCTCTGCATCTCTCCAGATCCCTGAACGGCCCATGCTGCATCTCCCCGTTGCATGGACAAAACATCCAGTGACGGAGGGTGCAGCCAATAGTAGGTCGTGACTGTGACCAGCCCCCTTGCATCATGGGGAACCCCTTTAAATTATTCTCTTCTATCAAGTTTTTTAAAGCGTTTTCCTAACGGTTGTTAATTGGAAATTTGCCCATGCCAGTGAGGGTACAGCCACAGGTGATGTAAACAATGCAGACTCTCTACAGCAGAATTTTGTACAGAAAACGTGCAAGCAAAGTGGATGAAATTTCAGAAAGGTCATCCATGTCCAGCAGAGAAAACCTACAGCATAAACTAACCTGCTCCGTGAGTTTTCAAATAGCAACATGACAAAAGTTGAAAGCAGCACAAGACCGGCTGTGATTCCACGAGCGCTGCCACCAAAACAGCAAGCCTATTTCGTGTGTTTTTTAAGGCTGCAGATTTTGGCTAGATACAGTACACTGCACAAAAAACGCAACTAACCTGCCACATGTTGTGGTACCCTATACTGACCTGACTTTGATGGCATATCCAAGTGACATTTAACTTCTTTTTTAATTGTGTTTGGTCATTTGTTAGTTATCACAGTTACTTTTCAGAAGTGACAAGAGGAAATGACCTTATATGGCTTGTCAACTATTTTGTCCAAATCCCTGGATATAGTGGCATTGTTATACACTGATACTTTGCTTGTGATTGTTTTTGCTCATTGCCTGACAGGTTACACATTCCAAAAATTGCTCATCAATTCACATTAAAGTAGTCCGGTCCCAAAATCATAATTTTTTGTGTGTTTCTAAGACCCCTCAGTGCATATTTATGCCCCCAATACCTGTTTAGCATGTCTGTGCTTTCCTCCGGACATCAGAGCATCATTACAGGAGTGTTTACATCCAGCACTTCCTGTTTGCTCCACTATCTAGTTTTATAGCTAAACAAACCTGACCTGCTCTGCAGTGCGATAAGTCACTGGACTGGCCCCCGTCTGCCACAGTGTTCAGACCACAGTAGCTATGTCCACTACACCTCCTATATCTTGACACTCTTGATTACTTGAGAATCTCTAAATCAGGATATTTCCCTAACCAAGCTATTTCTTCACTTTAAGGCTTCATTGACACTACCGTATGTATTCCTTGTCCGTATAAAAACGGAACGGAAGACATACGGAAAGTCTTCCGAAGTGTTCCGTAATTTTGTGGACCCATTGACTTTAATGGGGCTACGGACGTGTTTTGCGGCCAAGTATAGGACATGTTTCCTTTTTTTTGCGGGAGAACTTCCGTAATATACAGATGCGGAATGCACACGGTATGCATTCCGCATTTTTTTTCTCCTATGGAAAAATAAATGGGTCCGTATGGTTCCGCATCTTATCCGCAAAAATGCGGATAAGATACGGAAATGAACATACGGTAGTGTGAATGAAGCCTAACTCTTTACTAAAATCCTTTCTGAGATAAGAACATAAGATGTCTGCCCAATACAACATGGCTGACCATCAGATCTAATCCTGATTCTCCAACAAAAACAAGCATAAAAAGTACAATAAGCATGGGTAAAAGCTGCTCATCTGGCTATGTGGTGGCAGCATTCTTATTTCAAGTGGTGGGCTACCCTGAATAAGTGGGTTTTCAGGTTTCTTTGGAATGTTTGGATGTTGGGCAGAGTCTTATGTGCCAGGTTAGTGAATTCGACAGTATGAGAGATGCACTAAATCTTGTATAAGATTGTGCGAGGAACAGACAAGAGGAGAACAAATGAGAAGGTCATGTGATGATCGGAGATTATATGTAGGGATAAATTGGGAAAGTAGGTCAGAATGTAAGAAGATAGATTGTGGACAGTCTTATATGTACTGTAGTGGTTAGTATTTTGAATTGAATTCGCTTGGCAATGGGGAGAGGGATTGGCAGAGGAGAAACAAGGGAATAAGTGGAATAACGGGGTAGCAGAGTTCAAGATAAATTGGCGGGGCGCAAGAGTGATAGATAGGAGACCACAGAGGAGGATGTTACTGTAGTCTAGGCAAGAGATGACAAGGGCATGCGGGTTATAGGAGGGAATATAAGACATGCTTGAGCTGAAGGTAGCAGGAGGTGGTAAGGGTTTGAATTTGTGGTTGGAAGGGCAGAATCAAGGTGTTTCAAGGTACCAGATCTGTGAGACTGGAGAGAGCATGTGTTCTTAATTGAGATGGATAGGTCTGGTGACTTGTGACAAGGGGAAAAGATGATGAATAATGTTTTATCCATGTTGAGCTTTAAAAAGCAGGAGAAGAATTGATATATAGCTTAAAGACACACTGGGATTCTGGATAAAATGGAAGTGACATCTAGACCAGAGAGGTAGATATGGGCTTCATCAGCATAAGGGTGGCAATGAAAGCCGTAGGACTCTATGATCTGTCCCAGGCCAAATGTTTAAATGGAGAAAAGTAGGGGTCCCAGGACAGACCCAGGAGGGAAACCAACAGAGAGAGGGCACGATAAGGAGGTGGTGTGTGAATTTACATTGAGGGTATGTCTACACAGCAATTTTGTCCACAGCTGGATTTTTTGCATGTCGCGATCGCAGTAAATGTGTAAGTTGCGCTGCATCCCATTCACTCCTAAGGTAATACTGGGGCACAACTCTGGTTCTCACTCCCCTACCCTTTATTCCCATCCCTTGGTTCAGCTTGATGGACTTACTGTAGGTCTTTTTTCATCTTTACTATGTAACTATGTCATTTATTGCATGACAGGATCGTGCTGTAGTTTTTACTAGTTCATTTCTCTTGCTTGATCTGAGTAAGTGCATAAAACAAATTTTTGATTAATGCATTTGCAGCCGTAATTCAAATATTCTACCTTTAGGGGCTTTAAAAAACAGGACTTTAATAGCTTTGTAAAAAGAGACTCATTGTAATAACTCCATGATCCTTGAGTACTACCAGTAAGCACACATCCCTGAAGACATTCATTATTCAATTTATATTTTAGTGAATAAAATCAACTTCATCGTTAGACTTTAAAACCATTGGTGAAATTAAGGCTGGGTGAGATCTAGAGATATAATGGATTATGCAATCAGACATTTAAAGGGGTGTTGCGGTAACCACAAATATAACTTATATTTTAGACTAATTCATCATCAATAATTACCTAATATAATGTAAATTTCACATATTTACCATTCAGTAGTTATAAAAGTAGTTTCTTCCTTTACTACCCACTGTGTTTCCTCATAAGTTACCATGGCAATGACCTGTAGTTCTGAGCCTTTGTTAGGTCGAGCATGCTCATTGTGTTACTATCAATTCTCTAGCTAAATGTTAGTGTGCTGCTGATTACTGAGAAGAGAGGGGTGACCGGGGCAGCCAATCAGTAATCATCAACACTCACAGCAGGAAAGCTAGGGATTGCGGGGATTGCAGTTTTGTGAGGGAAGATCAGGAGCCATGATGCTCTCAGTGTGTTGCAGCCTCACATAGGAGCGAGACAAATGCATTACAAGGTAAAATGAAGCTCTGGTTATATATACAAATATGGGTTCTGGTTGGGTCACAGCTTCCAGCCTTAAAGAGGACCTTTCACCACTCCTGACATGCCTGTTTTAATAGCTTCATGCATTCCCCATGTAATAACAAGTCTGGAACATCTATTGTTATGTCTGTATGTTGTGCCATTCCTTTATTATTTGCACTAGAAGTTATGAATGAATGTCTATTTGTCTTCAGTAAGGGAACAGAGGGGAGGTAACAAGTTGGGGGTGTGTATCTGCACAGTCTCAACATGGCAGCACTGATCGGCTAGAGTCAGTCTGTGCAAGTACACACCCCAAACTTGTTACCTCCTCTCTGTTCCTTTACTGAAGGCAAATAGCAATTTATTCATAACTTCTAGTGCAAATAATAAAGGAATGGCACAACATAAGCCAAACGGTTCCGTCCTCACCCGTCTTAAAGTCAGTGGGGACGGAACCGTTTGGTATGAGTGTCATACCAAACGATCCGTCCTCATTGACTTACATGCAGATGAGGACGGATCCGCAATGCCTGCGGGCATTGCACACGGGACCCGAGCGTTACAGCTCGCTCATCTCTAATAAGGACCCATTTTCTATTTTAATTTTTAACTCATGCCTTTCCAGAGCCACAACTTTTTAACCTGTACATTCACATAGCTTGTTTTTTGCTGGACAAGTTGTACTTTCTAATGGCACCATTTTATATTGCATGTAATGGCGTGGGAAGCTAGAAAAAAAAATTCCCAAAAAAATGGGTTTTGTTTTTACATCATTCCCTGTGCGGTAAAGCTGACCTCTTACCTTCATTCTCCAGGTCAGTATACCATAATTAAAGTGATAACACATATATACAGTTTTTCTTGCGTTTCAATTGCCATATTCTAACCCCCATATGTTTTTTACATTTACAGAGAGGTGTGAGGGTTCATTTTCTGAGGGGCGATCTTTAGTTTTCATTGATAACATTTTTGATTGTGTGTATGACAATTAAAAAAATAAATAAACAGCACACCGGACATTTAAACTTTTTTTTTTTTTTTTTGCGGTTTCAGTGTTTACATATTTTAATAGTTAGGGCATTTTGGGACATGATGTTGCTAATGGTCTTTATTTTTTATATTTTAAACACATTTTTTTTAAAGTCTCCCTAGAGGATTTGAACATGCTTCTCCCATAGACTGCAATGATTTAACACTGCAATCTATGGGAGATTCATTATGTTCCTATGGAGCCCACCCATAGGCAGGGATCCATAGGAATTTCACTGTAGCAGGCCTTGAGCTTTCTGAAGGCCCGAGAGTGCAACCGAACAGCTCCGTCAATCTTGGCACAGGGAAGCCATTTGGGCCCATAAGTGCAGTGCTCCCAGATTTTCACCACTCAGATACTGTGGTCTCAATTGGCTATGACATCTGGAAGTTAAAACTGCAGGCACCAGGCAGCTGTGGTCCCGCTAAGCTTCTGAATGCGAGTCATCTTTAAACCCGGGCATCCGCTGTACGGCAGAGGTCCTTAAACAGAGGTCCCACATTTGCTATGGTGAGTGCACCTGGGTTTTGGAGTAAAATAATCTCCAGTCTTACAGTTCCTCCTCACACTCCAAATTCCACAAAGACACAAGTATAAAAAAGGATAAATAGTTTATTCTGGGCAGACATAAAATGATTTTATAGCTGAGAGCTACTTCCTTGTGAAGCTATGTTGGAGTCTCTTTCTTCATAAATTGCAGACACCAACTGAACAATTTCTGGATGTTTAAATTTTCCTATATTGTAAAAAAAGAAAACAGTTTTGATTAAAACAATGCTCTACTTCTGTACACTAACATTCTATATTTACATTAAAAAAAATGAAACGTACAGTATGTATGTAAACATATTAGGAAAAATACAACTTAAAGAGCATATTTCAGCAGAATCAAACTTCTCAAACCAGGCATAAAGCCTGGTAGGGCTAATCCTGCTGAATAAAATGATACCTCATTTATGTTCCTCTGCTGTGCTGTTCCTAGAAAAAATAACTTTTTAGCAATATGTAAATGAAGTATTCGGGGCACGAGGGTGCGGACCAAAGCTCATCTGAGCACCAGAGCTCCTCCGCACTGCACTTAAAGGGTTTCTCAATGAGTTTCTCCTTATCCCTGACTGTAGCGCTGTCCAATCGCAGTGGAGAGCGTCACAGCCAGGGAGAAGGTGAGCTTTTCTTTTCTCCCTGGCTGTGACGCTCTCCGCTGCGATTGGAGAACACTACAGCCAGGGAGAAGGAGATGCCCATTGAGAAACCCTGGCGTCTTCTCCCCCCTGTTCCGATGCTATGCATTAGCATAGCACGTGGGAGAATTCTACAGGGGCACAGTAGGCGAAAGGAGCGACGCCCAGAAAAAATAGTAAGTGCTCTGACCTCCATGCTAGATGCCCTAAATAACCTTGTACTTACTTAACAGTGTCTGGACCCATGAAAGATCACGCTTCTGCCTCTGCTTCCCCAGCAACACAGCTGACTACTGTGGATGTGCTGATGACATCATACTCTACCCGAATGAAGCAAGGCGTCTCCATTTCTGTATGCATGAGGACATCATCAGCACATGCGCAGCAGCCATCAAGAGTATAGAGGGAGTAGCTCTACGTGCACAGTGGAGAAGCTTTGGTGCACTGAAGACATAATTTACATGTTAATAACTTATTTTTCTTAAGAACAGCATGAATGTTTTTTTTACCCAACTTTATCAGCCCTACCAGACATTATGTCAAGTCTTAAAGGGTTGATCCTGTTTACAGATGCTCTGTAAAGGGGTTTTCTAAGTTCAGGGAAAAAAAACAATGGGGAATTTTTAATCAGGTTATTTTTAATTGTTATTTTTTGTATTTTCTCCCCGTAGTTAAATTTTTTCCTGAACTCAGAAAACAACTTTAGGCCTCAAGCACATGACCGTGGTTTAGGTGTGCATCTGAGCAACATTTTTTGCGGGTCAGATGCAGACCCATTTACTTCAATGGGTCTGTTCTGTGGCCCCGCCAAAAAAATAGAACAAGTCCTATTCTTCCATATGACAGACAAGAATAAGAATGCTCTATTTTGGGGCAGATGTTCGGTGTTTTGTGGATGCGCAATTGTGTGCAAACGTGTGACTGTACATTTTTAAAAACCATTAGACTAGCTGAAATGTTGCCCAATGTTTTATGCAGACTAAAACTGTTAAAACAAGAATTGTAAGAATAATCAGACATTTACCTAGCAGGACAATCTATACTCTACAGACTCGGCTGATTGCTTTGGGTTAAATATTGCCAGGGAAAAGGCAAGCAGCCATACATTTTGACTGCATTCAAATGAACAGGTAACTACTAAAATTCGTGCTAAAATTCCTGCAGAACATGAACTACTTTTTGCAGTGGTTCTTTTCCTCAGACAATCCCCTGTGATTTCCATATGCTTCAATAGGGCATGAAGAAAGAGGTTTTTCCTGATGTGGCAACTCATTTAAAAAGGCATCTGTCAGCAGATTTATACCTCTAAAACTTGCTGACCTGTTGCATGTGCGCTTGGCAGCAGAAGGCATCTGTGTTGGTCCGATATTTATATGTGCCCGTATTGCTGACCGTTACTCATAGAGGCTCAGCTCCATCTACAACTGTTCCGCCATCTCCACTTTTTTTAAAATCAGATCATTTTTATTTGTATTTATCATACAATACAAATGTACAAAACAGGTACAACAGTACATCCCCAGAAATACCCTCCCGCCCTCCTCTGTGCAGCGCCCTCCAGTCCTACAACCAACTTTTCAATTGGCTCCAACCGATAATTAACCTCTGCAGCTACCAATGTAACAATCTATACTCATCTGCGAGTGTAGAAGGAAGTGTGGGCGCCGCCTACAATATATGCATATACCCATATGTATATGCATATATGGGTGGCCCCTAATTGAGGGTCTGCGGCCCCATGGCCACGAAGGCCTGAAGCCCTGGTGGATGTGGATATCCACCAGGTGCTCTAAGGTTGTATATATATAGATATGTGTGCATGTGCCCCCATTTGCATGCACCTATATCTATATATATATTTATATACAGTATCCCCGTATATATGTATAATGCCCCCTGTTGATATATAATGCCCCCTGTTATGCCATTGGCCCCTGTTCATGCCCCCTTCATCTATATAATGTCCCCCTTTTCATCCAGTAGTATATAGATGCATGTACATGATCCCCAGTTATGTACATGTATCTATATACATGTAATAGCCAGGGTGCCCCCCCATAGCCCCCAGCAGGTGGACAATGGCCATCTGCTGGGGATAGCTGGAGACATGGGACTGGACTAATTAGTCCAGTCCCAGGTGCTTCAAAGGGACAGAGGATCGATATGATCTTCTGTCCCTTCTGTTAATTACCCTCAGCGCTGCTGGGGGCAATTAACAGGACAGGGAAACAATAGGTTTCCCTGTCCCTGCATGGCGCGTACCTCCGGCGCTTGTAATTACAAACGCCGGAGATACAGTGCGCTCCCCAGGCGGAGGATCAAAGAGATCCTCCGCCCGGGAAACAGCGCGCGTCGGCGCGGTGACGTCATAGCACCGCGCCGGCGCTCGTGCACACAGCTGCCGGCGCGCTCGCTCGCCGGCAGCGCGGGAGCACGGGAGCGAGCGCGATCGGGTTTAAATAACCCGATCGCGCTGCGCTCTTCAGTGGAGCCGTGCCTCCCCAGCAGAAGAATCTCCCCCTTGGACGAACGAGCAAGCGAGGATCTCCTTAGACAACGAGCACCCCCCTGGAGACGAGACTGGCTAAGTACCTCTATCCCCTGCCAATGTAACCCTTGCTCTGCTGCCAGACCCCTGATACCCCAGCTGCCCTATTTGCCCTACCATTAACCCCTGACTGCCCTGCAATTAACCCCTAGTACCCTGCCCTGATTTAACCCCTGCTGCTGCCCTGTGCCCTGCCTTAACCCCTGCAATGCAATCAGCCCCTGCAGATCCATACCCCTTGATAACCCCTGTCCTATACCTGTAACCCCTGCATACCTCTTGATAACCCTGCCACCAACAACCCCTGCTCCAGACCCTTGCTCCCCCCCTGTGCCCTGTTAACCCCTGCCTCCCCTGGACCCATTATCCCTACATTCCCAGAACCCAGCCCTGCCAACCCCACATGAACCCCTTGTGTTCCTGTCCATACCCCTGAACCACCAATATTGCATTGCACTGTAATTTAACCCCTTTTGTTCCCAGGGACAGTAATTTAGATTAGGCTGGGGAGGGCTGCTATAAGTGTGTGTGTGTGTATTGTTTAGTCAGTAACGTGGTTGGAGTTAACGGGATTGTGCAGTGTAGTTAGGATTTATTGTACTGTATTGTTGATAAATAATAAATATTGTTATTATTTATAATACAGTGTTCAGTGTTTATTGTTTTATAACGTGTACTTTGAGTCCCTTTTAGGTCGTGTGAAAGGCAATAGAGTAGCACTTAGGCATAAATAGGCGGAACTAGCGGAAGCGGGTTTTGCCTATTTATGAATATTAATTATTGGTACGCCCCAAAATACCAATAATTAATATCTCCTATTACAGCGAGTATTTCTATTTCCCTGAATTATCCCAGCTATGGTCGTCACGATAGCAAAATTTTGATTCGGTTTCGATACCATAAAAAAGTATTGCGATACTCGATACCATTCTATACCATGCGAAAAAATAGAACACCTAAAAAAGCTGCGTGCATTCCGCATTTTATAAAACGTCCAGCCCATAATAGTACAGTCCTATCCTATTTTTTGGGGGGGGGGTACAAGGTGACTAAAAAATGGCAAATCGTGCAGTTTTTATTTATTTATTCTGTTACGGCGTTCACCGCATAGATATTTTTTAATATCTTAATACTTTGGACTTTTTGGATGTGGCCATACCTATATATTTTATATGTAAAATTGGGAAGGGGGAATTTAAACTTAATATTTTGGTGTTTTTGTTTTTTTTTACTTTTTATTTCCTATTAGCCCCCTTAGGGGCTAGAACCCTTGTCCTATACACCCTAATAGAGATGTATTAGGGTGCATAGGACTTCCACTCCCCCTGCTGCCCTGTGCACACAGCAGCAGGGAGCTTACCATGGCAGCCAGGGCTTCAGTAGCGTCCTGGTTGCCATGGTAACCGATCAGAGCCCCTTGATTACACTGCTGGGGCTCCGATCAGAATCTACCACATCCTCTCATTGGTGTCAGCGGCAGCAGCAGCACAGGGGGGGAGGGAGAGGTTCCTTCTCCCCTGTGCTGCTGAGGGAACTGCTGAGAGCAGCGCGCTCCATGTTCTCTGATACTAGGCTGCGCAGTAGCACAGGCTAGTATCGGTAACAGGCAAATCCCAGTATCGTATCGATACCGGGACAAAAGTATCAATTGGGTATCGAGAATTCGATACCCGGTGCAACCCTGATCCCAGCCATTCTTATAGTATCTAACACCCATGACCTCGTCAAATCCTGTGATGCTAGTCCAGATTTTACTATCCAGTTCTCCCATTGTTTCTGGAATTTTTTAAATGCTCCCCTTTTCAGGTAGATACCCCGTTCCAACCGAACCAGTTGATTCACAGCCCCTATCAATTCTTGTTTATTTGGACCCGTTGGCTGAATCTAATATTTCGCAACCAGTTACTGGCACAATATATAGTTTTCGCTATCGCCAATCTGCACCACTGCATTACTGCTGAGTATGAGTCCTGAGTATGGCCCAGGATACCAACTATCGGGTCCCTAGAGGTAGTGATGCCATACACACCATCTATTATGTTAAACGCATCTGCCCAATATGAACTTAATTCCCAACAGGTCCACATCATGTGAATAAGGTCTGCCTACACCTCAGTACATCGAGGGCAATTGGCGTTAGGACGGATCCTCATCTTATGGAGCATTAGCGGCGCTCTCTTATAAGAGGCCGAGGCCTGTACCACATGATCAAATAAAGCTGTGCTAGCAATAGCCGTAGAGACTTCCTTCTCCTGATATTGCATGCCTAAGTTGTAAGTATGCATAAAAAACAGACCTTTGAAGTCCATACTCTGTCTGAAGCTGTTGGAAGGATTTAGATATACCCTTATCAAAAACCTGATGCACGTACTTAATCCCTTTTTGCACCCATTCCTCAAAACCCTCCACAATGGAGTATACTTAGTGCATCCTTTAATATCTAGCAGGTCTCTAACAGTCCACCACACCTTAAAGAGGTTCTCCAAGTTATATTTATTGATGGCCTATCCTCAGGATAGGTCATCAATATCAGATCGGCGGGGGTCCGACACCTGACATCTCTGCTGATCAGCTGATTGAAAAGGAGGAGCGTGCCGTACCAGCGCTGCCTCCTCTTCATTGTTTACCTGCTTGCCGTAACATGGGTAGCGGTGAGTAGGTGTAATTATATCTAACCTCCCTATTCATTTCTATGGGAAGGATCCCTCCCATAGACTTGTATAGGAGCGATCTTTCCTGTTGAAATGAATGGGACGGCTTGGGTATAATTACACCTACTCACCGCTACCCATGTTACGGCGAGCAGGTAAACAATGAAGATGAGGCAGTGCTGGTAACAGCTGATCTGCGGGGGTGCTGGGTGTCGGACCCCCGCCGATCTGATACTGGTGACCTATCCTGAGGATAGGTCATCAATAAATATAATTTGGAGAACCCCTTTAAGTAGGGCTGGGCGATTAATCGAATTAATTAGATTAATTCGCCCATTGCAAGCCTCACGATTTTATTTTTTAGGAAAATCGTGAATTCTATTTTCCTAAAATGGCGCCCGACATATAAAATAAAAAAAATCTCTCACCTGTCCTGCGCTGCGGCTCTGCTCCGGTGTCCGGCGCTCCTCTTCTTTTCCGGGGCTGCGCTGCACTGTCCTGACCGCGTACAGCGTCAGGACGTAATGCGTGCACTCTGATCTGACGCTGCACGCAGTCAGGTGACAGTGCAGCGCCGGGAGAAGAAGAGAGGCACCGGACGTGGAGCGGAGCCACTGCGCAGGACAGGTGAGAGATTTTTTTTTTATTATTATGATGGTGGCTGCTCTGAGGTCTGGAGGGGGCACTTTGGGCTGCTCCGAGGTCTGGAGGGGGCACTTTGGGCTGCTCCGAGGTCTGGAGGGGGCACTTTGGGCTGCTCCGAAGTCTGGAGGGGGCACTTTGGGCTGCTCCGAGGTCTGGAGGGGGTATAGTAGGCTTTTTTTTATTTATTTTTTTATATTTTTACTAACATAAGAAAATCGAGATTTAAATCGTGAATCGTCCAAAATTTAAAAAAAAAAAAAAAAAATAGAGATTTTTTTTTTTGGCCATATCGCCCAGCTCTACCTTTAAGCGTAAGCTGAAATGTCGGTAGAGTAGGTGAAAGTAACTTAAATGCATGTGCTTCCAGTGCCCCTATTGGAGTGTGTTTTCTGCTTCTCGATGCAACCCCTGCAGATGTTGAAGCTGCGCAGCCAGAAAGTACATCCATGGATGCGGCAAAGCCACTCCACCTTTGTCCTTAGCAAGATGCAGCTTATTTAGTTTGATCCTAGGTACACCTTTTGTCCATATTAAATCTCTAAATGCTCCATCTATTCTCTTAAAATGTAGGGGGACCCACAGTGGAGAATTATGTAGAATATACAGTAATTGGGGCATTATTATCATGTTAATTAGGTTCATTCAACCTATCATAGAGAGCGGAAGTTTACACCATGCTTCAATTTTATGTTTTATCCTATCCAAAAGGGGTATTAAATTGAGCCCAATACAGTCCTTAACATCTCTTGTGATCCAGACTCCCAAATATTTAAATTTAGCTACCCATAGGATTGTTATATATACCAACCTAAAGCGCCATCTCCACTTTAATGGATAGGACCAGGCAGTGAAAAATTAATCACGCCTGGCCTTCACTGCTCCTAAAGTAAATCAAAGTGCTGAGGGCACGGCAGTCGCAGAGACAGCTGAGCCTTTTGGAGTAACAGCAACGCCCCCATTGCTCCTGGAGGCTCCAGACTACATTTTTCTCAACAATGTGGGCACATATGAACATGGGACCAACCCAGACGCCTTCAGCTGCCAGGCACACATGTAACAGGTCAGCCAGTCTCATAGCTACAAATCTGCTGACAGATGCCCTTTTAAGTTGACGCATCATTTCACTTACAAATAACATAAAACATATCACACTGACTGCAAAAAGATAAGTCTTCATTTAACAGATTCCTCATAAATGCATTACCTGCAGTAGAATTGTAGAAATCTTGAAGTCTTCCTGGTCGCTTTTCAATCTCTTCATATTCAAGAGCCTGGAGGATCATTTCACATTGGTCAAGCTCTTTCACAAATTTTGCTTCAGCGCTGGACTGATGCTCATACTCCTATGCAAAGCACAAACCGTTATATTCTATACAGAGCACTAAAAAGAAGTGGTATCTTACTGGCAAACGTAGAAAAATAGATATATACCACCTGAAAACCTTAATGCGATTGAGCTGAGACTGCTAGTGGTGCATAGTCAATGATCCCACAACCAATGTGGCGCACCCTTTATTTTGTTCTTGTTCTGCAGCAGGTTAAATAATGAGGCAGTGTCATTAATACAGGGTGGCAACTCCCCTTGATGACACTTACCTCACCCCTGCCGCTGACTCCAGTGTCATTTTCTCCCCAGCCTCGGTCTCAAGTCAGTCCATTTAAACTGCTGGTTTGATGCTGCTGCAGCCAATCACTAGCCAGTGACTGGATTCAGCAGCGTCAAACAGGACGTTTTTATGGAGGGACCCAAGACAAGAAGCAGAGGTCGGGGGAGTGAACAAGCCAGGACTCAGCTCCTGGGATCAGGTAAGAATGATGACCAACGCAGGTCACGTCATCAGCTTTCGGAAAAGACACATATATCATTTTTTATAACATAATTTTCCTGCATTTAAATACACTCTGCCCATCTGTCAACAAGCTTTTGTATACCCTTGTTAAATGTTTTAGGCTGAGCTGTGAGCCACAAATGCATACAGAAAAAGTGTTTTTTGATACCAAGAGGAACAAGCCATAAGGTTATGCAAATTGAGGAAGTAGCATGTGTCTCTAAAATCTGCAAATGATCAAATTTTAAGCACCTAGCTCCAATCTGTGCCATGTGGGATGGGCATAAAAATCAGGTTGGATGCACAATTTATAAGCCACATGAAACCTCAAAAATCATATCAAGTCATCTGAGATGATTGTGTGATGCTTTCTGTTCATTGACATGCCAGTTATCACCTGAGAGGGACAGAATCCTTGGCCTGAGAGACCTTGGTTTATCACTCCGGACGATAGATACGCTCCTAGGCCAAGATGTCAGCACTGTTCAATATTGTGTGTCCCAGTGGTTGAAAAAGCAAACACAATCCTAAATGACAGCAAGAGGTTCACAGAGGCGAACTTCTGCATGAACATATCATCTGATTACAATGGCACATATTGATCTATTCTGAAATTGGACGTCACATCCCTAGCCTAGGGCGGCAAACAGTGTTTACACAAACCATCGGTAGGCCTTTGCACAACATTGGTCTACCCGTCAGACATCCAGCTACAGGTGTTCCAATGACCTCAGGCCTTCATGGTGCATAGCAAAATGGCAATCCAGGCTGGAATGGAGGTCCACCCTCTTCGGCAAAGAGTCCCACTTTTGCTTTGAATGCAATGATATCCAGATATAGCTAGATTGGTCTGGAGACCATGTTAGTAACACCATGAAGAGGCTTTCACAAGGGAAAGTCGCACCTGTGCCTCCTGGGATTCCTGGGATTATGGTGTGAGGTGGCATAATGTATAGTAGACTGACCCCTCTAGTCTTCATTTTATTACACTAACAGCTCGGCGTTACCTTCACCTGGTTATGGAACAACTCAAAGCCAGGCTGCTTGTTGCTCGTGTTATTGTGAGCAGCCTGGGTGGCCTAAAAAAGCTACTATGGCACGCAGAGTCTCCTGACTCCTATTGAGAACATCAGGTAAGTCATGGGTCAGCAATTGCTAAGAGAGCTGCCACTTGTGTGCCCAAGTGTATTCAGCATAACAGAAGATTCTTCAGACAACCATTAATAACCTCACAAATAGCATGCCAAGGCGTGTAAGTGTAAATATTTCTGCGTGTGACGCTTACACTTGATAGTGAATATTAATTTTTAATATTTGGTTTCGATTTTTGTTTATCATTTTCATAACAATAAGTCTACGTTCCTTAAGTTGAAATCAATACATAGCCCCCATATCTTGTCGAGAAGGTCCACAAAGCTTCACAGTTTTTGGTTAAACAGCTGTCATCACCACCTCTTACAGAGAAGAAGTGTGAATTTGGTTATCTATATAATGAGAAAACTATCCGCACTTCATTATCCATCACACAGACTAGTTTCCATGGAATTTCAACAAATATTAGCGCTACTTGACCAGAAAATATTTCACACAGCCAAACCACGAAGGCTAAGTGGCATTAATCCTCCACCACATAATTATATTTCATTTCTCACTACTGCTTAGCCTGGATTTCTCCTGTCAAGCGACATTGCTGGTTAAATGGAGAAAGGCATATCTCCCTCACAAACCTAAGGGGTAGTTTGTGCAATAAATGAAAGCCAAAAATTGTCAAATTATCCCTCATCAGGACCACGCAGATCACTGTGTATCAGCAGCAGCTTGTCTAAGCTTTATAGCTCCAAGCATGGAACATAATGGCCTACTTTACAATCTCCTTCTCTTCTGCTCTACCGGCACAACAAATTCATTTCTTCCCTAATATACATGCACTAATATCTTACACATATACATTATAAATACAATGTATCATTGTTGCGAAAATAGGCGACCTATTTTTGAGGTCCCATAAAAGTGAAAGGACAGTGCGTATACATGCCCACCAATATTCACTGTTATGGGACTGCCCAGCTATTTCTGCATCTCCCATGGCAGTGACTGGAGAGTGGTCACGCTTGCGCAGTAAACTAGTAAACTCAGTAAACCTCCTTCACTTTGAGGAACCTGTTCTGTAGATAGGAGCGGGATCCAGAGGTGGGACCTAAGCCTATGTGACAACGGTGGCATATACTAGCAATATATGCCACCAGAGATGGGAATACCCCTTTCAAGGCTATGGACACCTTTGGTGCCATTTTTTATTTTTAAATTATTCACTTACCAAATATTTCATCAGACTTCAGCTCAGAGTCTCCATCTTAATCAAACCTCAGCGCAGACTACCCAATATCAATAAGACCCCACCTAAGAGCTCAGCTCAGACCCCCAATATTAATAAGACCCAAGACCCAAAAAAATAAGACCCACAAAAAAAAAGTAAAAGTAAATCTCTCCTGTTTCGGACAGCTCTGTCCTGCTCCCTGACGTCACACAGCGTGAGGTCACAGAGCCCGCTGACATTCTCACACTGTGTGCAGGTCACAGCACAGCATGCAGAGCCTGCAGGAGAACACCAGGAAGCGGTGAATACAGAGCCTGCACAGGAAGCGCTGCATTCATTGCTCTCTGGTCCTGCTGTACTAATGAGCGCTTCCAGAATAGGGACGCTCATTAGTATTTGCCTCATTAGACGCGCTGACATTTGGGGGGAAGAGTGCGTCTTATACAACGAAAAATATGTACATGTATAAAAGGATAACATTGGGGTTTGTTCACGAGAGGGCAGCTGCCTGTGTACTGTAAAACAGCAGTATCCAAACTGCACATTTTTTTTTTTAAATATAAATTTATTACATAAAATGTATTTTTACTTGTACTTTCAAGAAGATGGTTGCCACACTAAAGACCATTAATTATATGGAAACAGGCATCAAGGGCACTTTTCAAGATTTTGTTCACTTCAGGTTTAATCCGACTAGTTTAGATTTCTTACAAAAGTTTACAAAGCCAATTGCATACCATGAAGCAAAGCATTCTTTAAAGGAGGTAAAAATAAAAAGGGGTGATGGTCTGATATCTTGGTAAATACACTAACATTTATGACCCACTCCTTGACGCATAGCTACACAGCGGTAAAAAAAAAAAGAGCCTGGATTAGTTTCCTTCTGCACAGGCAAGAGCAGTTTTCAGAATCCTGGCTTAAAAGACGAGCAAGTCACCTTGGAAACCACGACATGTTCTGCGGGATGAAAAGCAGATTAGGCTGCACAGTGGAATGGAAACATCTTTGTTCTCCTGACAGAACTGCTGACAGTTACAGGTAGCTAACCAATCAAGCTGGAAAAGCATGTATACACATACCACTTAAAACGTCAAAGAACAAAATGCTAACCAAGTGCAGCAACAAGCATAAAAATAGACACAGCCCTGCAATGTAGACTAGAGAAACAGTACGGGATTGTCTACCATGTCTCACAGGCTCAGGATGTCACTGCTCAAGCTCAGCCACAGGAAAGATTATTTTTATCGACCAACTCAGAATATCTAATTCCTGATCTTCTCTATAAAAAGCAAAAAGGAAATATCTTTGCCTCAAAAAGATGATTCCAACCTGCTAATGTGCTTTTAATGATCTCTGCTTGGCGTCAGTAAACTCCATCCTGATCTTGTCTGAAACAGATGAAGCGTGGGGTGCCTCACCAGCGAGACACATTTTAAATGTTTTTTCCAGAAATTCGATATAGATGACTTCAGGATTGGTCATCAATGTCTGATCGAAGGGGATCCGACACCCCTACCAACCAGCTGTATGAAGGGGCCTCATCCTAGAACAGTGACTACACATTCATTCATCACATGGCCTACCAGCAGCTCAGTACCATTCAAGTGAATAGAGCAGTCTGCTTGGTAAGCCGCAGCCTCTTTAAACGGCTATTCAGCGGAGGTGCCTGGTGTTGGACCCCTTTTCAGGTATTGATGACCTATCCTGAGGATAGGCAATCACTATAGAACTCCCAGAAAACCCCACTAAATGATTCAATTCTGGTAGCCTTGAACATGGAAGCAGAACAACCGGAATTTCTATGTTGGAGCAGGTCTAAACGACAGAAAGGTCCAGTATTTAAGTTATACTGAATTTTACTCCCTCCCTGCGGGGTGTGCGTCAGGACAATTTATGCGTTTCATTAAAGTATATGTCAGAATTCATGTGTTTAGCATAAAAAAGAGCAGCTGTATCTGCCTCCATACACAGGAGCGGGCACAGAAACCTATAATTATCATTCATTACACATAGATACATCTATTCTACAGCCATGATCCTGAATTGTTCCGCTATCATTTGTAAAGATACGGCAACCCTGAATTATATTTGTGGGATACTGTGACATTATCCTGAAGCTTGCATGCAAGTTACATCACAATCAATACTGTCACAAGTGAGCTGCTTTTGTTTTCCCCATTATGCATATTATTTGTACAACTAATCACTTGCTGGAGATACTTATTTTCCGCTGGGACAGATTTGTGGTCCCCATACAGAAGCAGCACCGAGTACAGTTTACAGCATACTGGATACACAGACATGTGCTGACACCTAATGGCAGGTTAGACCATGCACTATACATTTTACAGCTTACAGTCAAATGGAAGATCTACTCCACATCATCACTAGTAGACAAAAGTCTAATAACGGAATGAGTATAGCCAGATGACAGGAAGCAGAATAAGGATCACGCTAATCTCAAGCTAAACACGGAGTTTCTTTGACTGTACAGCATTCCTAAAGAGATTGCGGGGACCAGTTTCCTTAAATGGGCCCTACATTTTCACATAGCTCTGCATAAATCAACAGTACTGGTGAATTTAAAGGGAATCTGCCAGCTTAAACACCCCCCAAAAACAGTAGGCGGTGTATAGTATGGTGCCGAGTCCGGTTATGTAATTTCTATCTTCATTCTCACTTGTATTCTGACGCTGTACTCCCACAAACTAGCAGTAAAATGCATTGAGATGCCACCTCCTTGAGTTCTCTCCATTTTTTGTATGAGCTCAGGAGTCATCTCGAAGCGTCTTACTGCCGGCTTGTGGGCACACAGCATTGGAAAGTGAGTGGTAAAGAAGACCTCAGCTGGGCGAGATAAAAGGATTTAAAAAGCTATGTTGTCTCAGCAAAGCATAGTTTGTGGAGGTTATTTAAGACCGCGTTGTGGGCTAGATCTTTTTGGACTGGTAGGTAGGTTTGGTAGAGGGACCTACCAGTTCACACCCTTACTCCAGCACAGCTATTCCCCCTCGACAGTGGAGATCACAAGCAATGTGAATAAATAGAGGCCTCAGAGTCTGCCTGCTATGTGACCGTGTAGCTGTGCAAAGCTACATTTTTCTGACAGGCAAAAGGCTTAGGTGAGAGGCATTCTATATATGGTTAGCGCCCAGATGGGCACCTCATTTTCCTGTTTACATCTAAACCGCATCCTAAATATATCTTAATTAGTATTTGTGGCAGCAGAAAATCTGTATTCCTAAAAGTAAATTAGTGCCCAGGGGGTATTATCCATCAAGCATATGCCGAAGTCCATCTGTCTGAATCATTCATGGTTCCTCCCCTCTTTGCTCTAATGCCCCTCCCAAATCCCTACACCACCTTTCATCTGTCTTTGTGAAATGCTCTCCAGTGCCTGTGCATCATAAATGCCAATGTAGGCATTATCTTCACAGCCTGTAATGTACATGCGACCACATGCTTGCCAGAAGAAGAGAAGGAACTGTGGGCATCTGCTTCAGGGGTTGTTCAAGAACACAATGGTCACCCCAAAGCAGCCTCTTCAAACAGCTGATCTGGAGGGGGTACCGAGATTTGGGCCCCCACCTATTGTAAGGGCAGACCAGCAATACTGTGCTCTCGCACAGCGCTTTAATGAACAGTATATTTGGATAGTTACTTTTGTGGCAATACAGAATTAGCAATTACTCAGTTTACAAAGAACAATCATTTAACAATACTTGAAGAACTCCCGCAAAAATTTTTATTCCATGTCCTGATAGAAATGTAACATAGTAACATAGTTTATAAGGCCGAAAAAAGACATCTGTCCATCCAGTTCGACCTGTTTTCCTACAAGTTGATCCAGAGGAAGGCAAAAAACCCCTGTGCGGTAGAAGCCAATTTTCCTCACTTTAGGGAAAAAAATTCCTTCCCGACTCCAATCAGGCAATCAGAATTACTCCCTGGATCAACGACCCCTCTCTAGTAACTGTAGCCTGTAATATTATTACCCCCCAGAAATAAATCCAGGTCCCTCCTGAACTCTTTTAGTGAACTTACCATCACCACCTCCTCAGGCAGAGAGTTCCATAGTCTCACTGCTCTTACCATAAAGAATCCTCTTCTATTTTTGCGAACAAACCTTCTTTCCTCCAGGCGCAGAGGATGTCCCCTCGTCATGGTCACTGTCCTTGGGATAAAGAGATCATGGGCGAGATCTCTGTACTGACCCCTGATATATTTATACATAGTTATTAGATCTCCCCTCAGTTGTCTTTTTTCTAAAGTGAATAACCCTAATTTTGATAATCTTTCTGGGTACTGTAGTCCACCCATTCCAGCTATGACTTTAGTTGCCCTCCTCTGAACCCTCTCCAGCTCTGCTATGTCTGCCTTGTTCACAGGAGCCCAGAACTGTACACAGTACTCCATGTGTGGTCTGACTAGTGATTTGTAAAGTGGCAGGACTATGTTCTCATAATGGGCATCTATGCCCCTTTTGATGCAACCCATTATCTTATTGGCCTTGGCAGCAGCTGCCTGACACTGGTTTCTGCAGCTTAGTTTGCTGTTCACTAAAATTCCTAGGTCCTTTTCCATGTCAGAGTTACCCAATGTTTTACCATTTAGTATGTACTGGTGACTTGCATTATTCCTTCCCACATGCATAACCTTACATTTGTCAGTGTTAACCCTCATCTGCCACTTCTCTGCCCAAGCCTCCAGTCTATCCAGATCCATCTGTATCAGTGTACTGTCCTCTTCTGTGTTAATTACTTTACACAGTTTAGTGTCATCTGCAAAAATTGATATTTTACTGTGCAAGCCTTCTACAAGATCATTAATAAATATATTGAAGAGAATAGGGCCCAATACTGACCCCTGTGGTACCCCACTAGTGACAGTGACCCAATCTGAGTATGTACCATTAATAACCACCCTCTGTTTTCTATTACTGAGCCAGTTACTTACCCACATACAGACATTTTCTCCCAGTCCAAGCATTCTCATTTTATATACTAACCTTTTATGCGGTACAGTGTCAAATGCTTTGGAGAAGTCCAGATATACGACATCCATTGATTCCCCGCGGTCAAGTCTAGAACTTACCTCCTCATAGAAACTGATTAAATTGGTTTGACATGACCGATCCCTCATGAAGCCTTGCTGATATGGGCTTATTTTCATTGAGGTACTCCAAGATAGCATCTCTTAGAAAACCTTCAAACAGTTTACCCACGACAGATGTTAAACTTAACGGCCTATAGTTTCCAGGCTCTGTTTTTGTACCCTTTTTGAATATTGGCACATTTGCTATGCGCCAATCCTGTGGAACACTCCCTGTCAGTATAGAGTCCTTAAATATCAGAAATAAGGGTCTGGCGATGACATTACTTAATTCTCTTAGGATACGGGGGTGTATGCCATCCGGTCCTGGCGATTTGTCTATTTTAATCTTTTTAAGACGCAGCTCTACTTCTTCCTGGGTCAGACAGGGCACTTTTAATGGGGAATTTACTTTTATATTCTGCATTTCATCTGACAGTTTATTTTCCTCAGTGAATACAGTGGAGAAAAAAATATTTAAGAGTTTTGCTTTCTCCTCATCGCTCTCTGCTACTCCCCCCTCATTACTCTGTAAGGGGCCGACACCTTCAGATTTATACTTTTTAGTATTTATATAATTGAAGAACATTTTAGGGTTAGTTTTACTCTCTTTAGCAATTAGTCTTTCAGTCTCTAGTTTAGCTGCTTTTATTTGTCTTTTACATATTCTATTTTTTTCCTTATAGTTTTTCAATGCTTCCTTGCTCCCCTCCTGTTTTAGTGATTTAAATGCTTTCTTTTTGTCATTTATTGCTTTCTTTACAGTTCTATTTATCCACATTGGTTTTTTCTTGTTTCTTATCATTTTATTCCTATATGGTATGTACCTCTCACAATTAGATATTAGGATGCTTTTAAAAAGATCCCATTTTGTGGCTGTATTTTTATTTTCGAGGATTTTGTCCCAGTTAGTTAGACCTATGGCCTCTCTTGTTGGCTAAATTTAGCTTTTTTGAAGTTTGGTATTTTTGTTCCTCCCTGAAGAAACGCTTTTTTTATGACAATTTAAAGGTTATTATTTTATGGTCACTGTTACCCAGGTGTCCCCCAACCTGCACATCTGTTGTTCTGTCCGGTCTATTGGTTAATACTAAGTCCAGTATGGCCGTCCCTCTAGTCGGGTCCTGAACCAGTTGGGAAAGGTAATTGTCTTTGGTTATTGTCAAGAACCTGTTTCCTTTATGAGATATACAGGTTTCAGTTTCCCAGTCTATATCTGGGTAGTTGAAATCCCCCATAATAACAACCTCATTCTGATTTGCCGCCTCGTCTATTTCATTTAGAAGTCGATTTTCTGTGGCCTCTGATATATTAGGTGGTTTATAATAAACTCCTATTAGTATTTTATTATTGTTTTTGGCTCCATTTATTTCTACCCACAGTGACTTCACATCTTCATGTCCCTCACTTATATATTCCCGGAGTGTGGGCTTTAGGCACGACTTTACATAAAGGCAGACCCCTCCCCCTCTCCGGTTTTGGCAATCCTTTCTAAACAGACTGTAACCCTGCACATTAACTGCCCAGTCATAGCTATCATCTAGCCATGTCTCAGTTATTCCCACTATGTCATAGTCCTCCTCACACATCACTAATTCCAGTTCACCAATTTTATTAGTTAGGCTTCTGGCATTAGTGTACATACAATTAAGAGGTCTATGTATATTTTTTACCCTGTTTATCAATTTACTATTACTTATGAAATTAATATCCGGGGTTCTTGGGTTACTTTGGTTGTTGTTTTGCACAGTCTTCTCCCTACATTCCTTATTAACCCCAGCCCCCACTAACCCCCCACTTTTCCTTCCTATGACCCACTCTCTATCTACACTATCTACCCCCTTATTAGTATGGGCGCCCACCCTCCCCCCAGATCCTAGTTTAAAAGCTCCTCCAACCGTCTAACCATTTTTTCCCCCAGGGCAGTTAATGTACATGATGTAATCTGTAGTTAATGTCATTTTCTTACCAGTGTCTGTATTTTTGACTTATATAATTCTGAAGTTTCTTATCTGTGTCATGTGACTAGGAATTAGACTCACCAACTCACACAGAGACTTATGTGTGGACAGAAAGTCTAATTCTCTATGCATTCCTATGGGAGCCTCACTTTCAGTCTCATAGGAATGAATAGAGAAGTGACTGGCTTCCTGTCCTGGGTCAGTTGGAGGTCAGGGAGTTGGTCACATGACCCAGCTACAATAAGAAGAGAGGTTATTACTCACAATTACATTCTCTGATAAGAAGATGACATTCACTATAGATTATATCATGCACCTTTCTAACAGGTCAGAGAATAAAAATTTTGACAAGAGCATTGGAGCATGTCATGCTCCGATGGGCTCACTTGCCCTGCGCTAGATCGCACAGGGCAAGGGCTTTCTTATTTACAAACAACAGACTGCCAGGCGGAGGCTTCCACCCAGCAGTGTGTTTGGTGACATCCCGTTTTACAGGCTAGGGGAGCGCTAAAGCCTGCCCATCACTGCCAGTGATGTCACCGGGCTCACTGCTAGGCAGAAGCCTCCACCTGGCAGAGCCCACTTCGTCACCGGAACTGCACAAAATGCCTTTGACCAGCGCGATTCAGCGCAGGGCAAAGGAGAGCATCGGAGCATGAAATAAAATTCTGGGTATGAACCCGGACAACCCTTTTAAGAACCAAGTGTGTAATGATGTGCAGATAGAAAAAGGGACTTTTTCACACCTACTTCCCACAGTTCATACACCTCCTTCTTCATATCATCTGGTAACAGATCAGACAAATACGTCATTGCATCCTAAATGAAAGAAGAAATCCAAATTACAGTATGTATGTAATTACACATTTGTATAGTACTTCACTGATTTACCTATATAAAGCTCTATATATCCCATTAAAGAAAACCATCTACTAGAACAGTGAAAGCAAATAAGTGATGTCACCACTGACTATGGGTGAGGGACACAGCTCAGATCGCCCTCATGCTGTAAAGCAAATCTTAAGTGCTGCTGAAATAGTAAGATGGCTGCCCCATTTCATGTAAGGAGAAGTAAAGTTTATGCAACATACTGTATAAATATGCTATGCAATTTCCTATTATATTCTGGGTTACTATCCTCGTGCTTTTCAAGATCTCTACTTGCAATCATTGAAAGGGAATTTTAAAAATTCGTCCTGGTCTTGTGAAGCTTAATACAGGTGAATAGCCAAATAGTTATCAGAGCTGTGTGCGAATGAACATCATGTGACCAGGACAGATTTTATGGGAGTAAACCATGAAGGATCACATTCAAGGAAAACAGTAACAGAGCTGCAGTGTCATCAGACTATGGTTCCATGGTGATTGTCTTGCAACATTTGTGGTAAGACAGTGGGTTTCTATCTGACTTCTTGCTATGGCCATAATGATCTGCACCATAGGAAAACACTGTCGTGCTGAGTTGTGGAGGCTATAGCCTTAGACAATGAGTACACAAAACAGGAACACTTTAATATCACACATTAACAAAAAAAAAAAAAAACACGCAGCAACCAAAAGGCAACGTTTTAGCTTTCCAAATCAGTGATACAGAAGGCAATGTTTCTGTACCTCTTGTCCCTAACAACCCAGCTTCCCATATTGTGAAGCATCTGCTGATGAGATCAAGTAAAAGCTGTCGGCTCCAGAAGTACTAGCAATGAAAAAAAGAGTGCAGACCTTTATTATTTAAACATAGAAGGGCTTCCGGATCTTATAAAGTATATACAGATGTACTTCTATGTACTTTAACAGCCTAACAGTTCAGCCCGAGAAGAATTCATGCAGCAGGATTAGGCCTGCCTTAAGCTTTCATATCTCCGGTTCTATAAAAGAGATATGTGCCTGGTCTTGTTTGAAGACTGGCAATCTAACCTTTAAACAAGATCAGAATCACAGTATTATCTCCTCTACATTTGGAGATATAGCCTTTAATTCAAGAGTAACGGCAGAAAGTAGAAGCAGGTTTCCGCTGCTTTCGCTCCAGACCCTATTTGTAAAGGCTGTGTCTCCCAATGTAGGAGATAATTCTCTGATCTTGTTTTAAATCTTAGAATGCCAGCTTTCAAACAAGACCAGGTCCACGAGAGATATGTTATTAAAACCGCACAGTGAACACTGTAAAAATAAATCCCAGAAGATAACGTTAAAATTGCAGTTTTTTTTTATCTAACCCTAAAATAAAAATTATTTAATACACTACATGTATCCAAAAATGATTGCTAAAAAAATACAACTGGTCTCTCATACACATAAATAGAAAAAAATTAAAAGTTATGACAGCTGGAACACAGAATGGCAAAAAAATGTTACTGTCATGTCACTAAGGGGTTAAAATACACTTCGGTCACCTGAGTTGTGCACTAACTATATTTACTTCAGACAAAAATTTTAAAACTACAAAAAAGTTACATTTTCATAAGGTTTTTCTTCCAATTTTAATGTAACTACTGGGGTTAAAGGATAGGTCATCAATATAATTTCTGTTACCCCCTCTGATCAGCTGTTACCAGAAGCCGCTGGAACAGGAAATAATGCAGTGGGTGGAGCCAGAAACAGCCAGCTCTGTACACTGTTGGCCGTGGCCGGTTATTGCAGCTCAATTCCTATTTCCTACACTATCCTAAGGCCTTGTTCACATTTCCGTGTCCATGATGACATCTGTGACAAGATGGTCAGTATTTCACCTGTGAAGATGGCAGTGTCTAGTCCATGTGTCAGTTTTTTGCCCTCAGTATGTCATCCATATGCCATGTGCACTGCTAGGCTGAAAACTGGTTCCCAAGCATCTCCTACAAATGATCAGTGAAAAACCACTGATAGAACCAAATGACATTGTGTTCTGTTAGTGTTTTTTCATGGACCCATAGACTTCAATAAGCAAATCTGGTTCCCTTCATAGACCAAAATAGTCCATGTCCCCACTGTTTTTTACTGACCCTTGGTCAGTGGAAAACCACTGATGTGGCAGCCAACAAATAAAAAACAATGGATCCGTGTGGTCTGTGATTCACTGTGAACGAGGTCTAAGGAGATGTCATCAATATCTAATGCCCAGACAACCCTATTAAGACAATACAAGCTCAGGCAAGATGGCTGCCCCCAAAATCATGTTCAGCAAATAGAATTTTAAAAAATCTGCAATAAGAAAATAAAAACAGGATATGTGTCATTATCCGAGGCTGGAAACGCCCCCCATATGCCTGGGCTCCTCACACACAATATACTTATAGTACCTGGCTCCTATGAGGCTCCTGGTCCCCACAAAGCCGGAGCTGCTGAAAACATGATGAAAACATCCAGTGTCGTGGGGCAGCAGCCAATGGCAGGTGGTGACGGGGATGTGCCTCCCTAGCGTTATCCATGATGCTAGGGAGGTTCGTCTCCGTCACCTCCTACCATTGACTGCTCCCCCCCCCCCCCTTCCGACACCAAATGTTTTCATCCGTGCACGGGCAGAAGCAGCTGCGGCTGTGTGGGGACCAGGAGCAGATCAGGGAGCTGGGAGCCAGGTAAATAGATTCAGTGCGAGGGGCCCAGGGTATAGGGGGCAATTCCAGCCTCGAATAATCCCTTATAAGCCTGAGAAGACCATAAAGCCACTTACCTTTTCTTTCTTGTGTTTCTCCTCCTTGGAGATGTTGTCAGCCGGAGCTATATCACCCACAATGCACTCTGCCATGTCATGCACAAGAGCAAGCTTTATACACCTGAAAGAAAGAGAAATAAGAAATATACCCTTCCATGTAGCTGCTAAATAAAAACGGTCTTCAGGCCTAAAGTCTTATATCAGTGGTGGCGCTAGCTTTCTAGGCAGTATTGCATGTGTACTATGAGAGGGAACTAAAGCATCCAACCAGATGTTTGTTCCATGTATGGTGAGAGATAGGCCACCAGGTCTCATCCTTCCTCTTTGTATGAGAAGGATAGCAATGCTGAGCAGATTATCCCACAGCAGTTTCCACAGACATACTGTTTGTAATGCATGCAGCATGTCTTCTAGTTGTCCTCCTCTATTTGTCTCTGACTTAGATATGGAGAAGGGGCTTAGCAGGTGAGATGTGGCCACAGCAGTTGAATTCAGGAGGGCATGTGTGGTCGCTGACAGAGATTGGGCGACCCCCTGGGTATCGGCCCACCGCCCACCAGGAATTTCCCTGTAAGGTCTACGTCCATTCCGCCCCTGGTTGCTTATGACATGCAGATTTGCTGGACTGATTTTTGTGCAGCCTATCTGCAGTTACACAGTATGAGATAAACAGATGAAAACTGAAAAATGTCACCTACACGGTGTAAAAATTTTCCACATGTAAATTAACACGCTGTGTGGATTTTAAAAAATCACCCCTTCTCCGATGCTTCCCTGACTCCCTTGTCAGTCTCTGTGCAACATTGCCTCCTGTGATAACGTCTTATACCATGGAACATCACCACAAGAGGATGGGCTGTGTAAGCAAACTAGCCAGGAAAGCACCAAGGGAGCCGAGTGTCTTACTGCAGTAAGCAGTCCCATTCTAGCATACACAACTGCTGAGGTCATTACCTGGCTGCAGTGGTCTTGTCATCAAGAAGGGGCCAGTGTCACTTCTGGTACAGAGGGGACTGTCAAGAGCCATGTTGATGGAACACAGGACGTTTTTCAGCAAAATCCCTTAGGCTAGACACAGACGAGCGAGTTCAATGCAAGCAGCGTGTGGCAGTGTGACTTCCCATTCTGACCTCTGCTCCTGTGACAGGATCTCACAGCATTATAATGATTTATAATGCTGCGTGTGCCTAAATCTATTGAATTACACCAACATAATGATGTGAATTTAATTCAGCAGATTCGGGATCTAGCAGGGTCACACAGCATTATAAATCATTATAACTCCTTGTGATCCTGTCAGAGGAACAGAGGTCAGAACAGGAAGTCACACTGCCAGACGTGCCCTGTTTCTCGCATTGAACTCCCTTGTCTGTGTATGGCCTTATGGTGTCTAAACAAAAGCCCTGGATTTACCCTTCTACCTTTAGGGTGAGATCACATGGCCAAGCCATGATATAACGGCAAAATTATATGGCCATTTGTCAATGCACGTGGGCCTGGCTGTGGGCAGCCAGCTGCATCATGTGGTCAGCATTACTTTTCAGTGTTAAGCCTCATTCACACGTCAGTATTTTGGTCAGTGACCTCCATTAGTGATTGTGACCCAAAACCAGGATTGGAGGCTACACAGAGATAAGGTATATGGGAAAGATCTGCACCTGTTCTCACGAGTGCCGCTGGGTGCCTGCTATTTTAAACAGCAGACACTTGGGTCTAATGCATGCAATTGACCATAACATCACATACACTGAACCCCTCAGATGCCGTGATCCTCCTGAATGATCCGACGCTGACACACATAGGTTCCTAGCACAAGTCTCATAGACCCCAGAGAATTGGGTCTATGACAGAAGCAATCTGATGATTGCTTATTCAAGTTCCCTAGGGCAGTGATTTTCAACCAGTGTGCCTCCAGCTGTTGCAAAACTACAACTCCCATCATGCCCAGGCAGCCTACAGCTATCAGCCTACAGAAGGGCATGGTGGGAGTTGTAGTTTTGCAACAGCTGGAGGCACACTGGTTGAAAATCACTGCCCTAGGGGAACTATTAAAAAGTGTAAAAAAATAAATAAATAATAATAATAATATAAATGTTTTAAAAATCTAGAAAAATTTCTAAAAATCACCACTCTTTCCCAAAAATCAAAATCAAAACGGAAAATAAAAAAAATAAACATCACTGGTATCGCCATGTGTGAAAATGCCCATACTATCAAAATAGAAAAATATTTGTCCCATACGGCGTAACAGAAAAAAAAAAAGTCAAAAAAGCCGATTCGCTGATTTTTGAACACTTAACCTCCCACAAAAAATAAAATAAAGTGCTAAAAAGTTGCAAAACCCCAAATGGGGTACAGATTGCCCAGTAAAAAAAAATATCCCTCACACAGCTCTGTACATATAACTACAAAAAAATGATAGGGATCAGAATATGGTGACAAAGAGAAAAAAAACTATTTTTGCAAGGTTTTTATTTTTAATTCTTCAGTATTAAAATGCAAGAAAACGTATTCAAATGAGGTATTGCCGTAATCCTACTGACCTGGAGAATGAAAGTAACAGGTCAGTTTTACTGCATAATGAACGCCGTGAAAACAAAACCCATAAAACTGTGGCAGAATTGAGGTTTTTTGTTTTCCAATTCCACCGCATTTGGAATTTTTTTCCAGCTCCCCACTACATCGTATGCAAAATTAAATGGTGCCAAGTACAACTTGCCCGGAGAAAAAACAAGCCTCATATGGCTATGTGAATGGAAAAATAAAGTTATGACCCCAGAAAGGCAGGGAGTGAAAAACTAAAACGCAAAAATGAAAAATCATCAGGGGGTGAAAGGGTTAAACAAAACCCATGAAAGCCGAATAACAGACGCTACTTCTTGGTCTGTACAGATGACTTTACTGCAGTTACCTGCGTATCTGTCACTCTAATCCTGCCTGTAATGTTGAGTAATCTCAAAATAAGAACAGATTAGAAAAAAGGAGGTGTGTTGCGATCTGGTTTTAACTGGTAGAAAACATTTCTGGGACACATTTCCTTTAAGTGGGTAGTCTCATCAAGACAACCCGTTTGAGTAAGGGTCCATTCTCCTCTAAGGCCAGCTCACGATCTTGCCAAGCCGCGGCTCCACAAGAAAATATAGAACATGTCCTATACTCGTCCGCAATACTGGACAAGTATAGGCATTTTCAATGGGGCACCCGGCCCAGGGCACCCGTAGTATTGCAGACCCATAATACTACGGTCGTGTGAATGGGTCCTAAGATGTTGGTACAGTGTCCAGTTGATTCCTCTGGACCCAGCTTCTGAAACCTCCAATATCAGTTGAATTCGCAGCTTGCCAGAGATGTAACAGGAGGCCAGATGAAGTCCACATAATCGAGAGCCACTGTTTCTCTGGTTCGTCTAGGGCAGTGATGGCAAACTTCCAGCTGTGGTGAAACTACAACTCCCAGCATGCTCTATTCATTTCTATAGAGTTCTGAGAACAGCCAAGCAAGTGTGCATCTTGGGAGTCGTAGGTTTACCACAGATGGAGTGCTGGAGGTTAGCCATCACAGGTGGCCTCTTACTGAGATGACCCCTCTATACTGGCCCTTGCCATGCAGTATGAATGTGTATGTTATATCAATGAAGACGAGCATCAGCAGCTGCCTGATATCTGTAGTGCCCCCTAGCTTCAGAGGAAAGAAATGATTCCTCCAGAAATCACCCCACCCTGTCAGATGCATGTTTTCTACACTGATATAAGATATGATAACGGATGGCGTCAAACTGTGCAGGACCCTCGTATGCCCAGTCATTATGACCATACCTATCCTTATTTAGTTTCTTGTCTTCTGTTAACATCGCCATGACCGCCATCCTGTACATATGATCTGACACACTCTCTGGCTTCTCCACTTTGCGATATACCCATCCTGTTCTTGGGACTCTCTGCAAACCAAAAGCAAAAGCGTTATTTTGGGAATTCCAAAAGTTGAACTATGATTAGCAGTCATGTCATTTAGGGTCCACTCACAAAACCGTAGGCCGTCCGTGCCCGTATTGCGGACGGTTCCTCTTTATATAGTCACCAGCCATGTGAATGCCATATTACGGATGTGAATCCATTAACTTGAATGAGTCCACAAGATAAGGAGCGGTGCAGAGCAGAGGCACGGATCGGAACACAACGGAAAACTTCCATAGGCTTTTTGGTCCGTGTCTCCACACCGCAAAAGATAGCACATGTCCTATCTTTTGCTGTATACTGCAGATCCATTCACGTGGATTCGCGGTCCGCAGCACAAGCACAGACGGCTTACGTTCGTGTGAATGTACCCTTAAAGGAACACTACCATTTTGTGTCATAACCACATAAAAAAATAGGGGATGTTGTAATGGGAATAACCTTTTAAGGGTACCTGCGTAGGGGGTGGATGTATTCTACATAACCACATGGATTACATGCAGATTTCACCCCTCACGTGGAAAGTAAAAAACTGACAAAAGGCTGTTTTTTAAATTTGCCCCACGTGTCAATTTTGCGGGTAGATGAGATTTGGGAAAACCTCGCCTACATTGCTGGCACTGTATTACACTGGGAAATCTGAGAACGTCCCCCACATAATACACTTCTGTATGTACCTTACAAGATTTAGAGCAGAATCCACACTTGGTTTTTTTAATGCTTTTTTTTACATTTTTTTTTACCAATGCGTGTTTATTTCAACACAAAAACTGCATATTTTTTTTACGCTTCCTATTCATTTCAATGGTAGATTTAGCATCAATCCCACCCTAAGATACAGAATGCGGCTTCTTTTTTTCCCCATTGAAATGAATGGGAGGCTGTTTTGAGGCAGAAACACACCAAAATCTGTGTGAACTGGCCCACAAAAGGGATTCCCATCATGAGGGATCCTGTCCATATGCCCTGGACCTTCACAGAGGGTCCCCACCATTACCAGCAGTGGGAGGTGTAATACAAGTAAATGTACGGTATTTGTCTTCAGGTTCCCACCATTACCATGCCCCTGACCCTCCAGCAGGCGGCCCACATAGGGAAGATGGAGCATGCGCGGCAGTGAGAAGATGAAAATATTTGTCATGTACGCTGCACTCTGTATGGAGCGGACGCTACTTCACCTTCAGCTGCCCTACGAATTTCATAAAACGCAGCAGGCTCTTCCCCGCACCGCTCCCGCAACCAGCCGCCGCCATGTCGGCTGTGTGAATACAGGAAGCGGCAACCTGCACTCGCCCCTCCCCAAATGCCCAGGTGACCAATCAGCTCTAAGGCCGGAGAAGGCGACGTATACAAGGCAGAAGGGAAGACTTGCGTAGCCAAGACTGCCCGGTGTCTGGTTACATGTGTGTGCTACTATGGAAACCTGCCAGCTGCCATATTGTATCAGCTGGCAGCCATGAAGTGAGGGACTGAAACTGTGGGAGATAAACATGTTGTCGTCCATAGCAACCAATCAGGTTTCTGCTTTTAGGCTCTAGAGAGCACTGAAGGATGAGAGCTGGAATGTGATTGGTTGCTATGGGCAACTTCTGTCACTTTTCTCTTGCCCTCATTTTGGGAAATCCCCTCCATTATTGTCTTCAGTAATCGTGTATTAAATAAAAGGATACCCCCATCTCAGACAGTGAGCCAGCCACAGTGTATCTCCTCAGTTATGGGAAACATCCATTATGCTCAGTCATGTACATTTTGTAAGCACCTGTGCCTTCTCAATCAACTGATTGGCAGGGGTCCCGGGTGACGCACCCCCAAACGATCAGATACTGATTACGGATCCAGAAAATAAATCAGTTGAAAAATCTTGGAAAGCCCCTTTAAGATCTTAAGGGCTCATGCACATGGCCGATGCCAGCCCATGGCCATATTGCGGCCCGCATACGCCAGGTCCGCAATAACGGGGCACCGGCCGTGTGCAGCCCATATCACGGATCGCAGACCCATTTACTTCAATGGGTCCACAATTCCGGAGATGCGGGACAGAGGCACGGATCGGAACACCATGGAAGCACTACGGAGTGCTTCCGTGGTGTTTCTGGCCGTGCCATTGCATGCACTACTTTTTTGAGGTGCGGATCGTGGACCCCATTCAAATGAATGGGTCCGCGATCCGAATGCAGTGGCCCCACTGTCAGTGCCCATGCATTGTGGACCACAAATTACGGTCCACAGCCCAGACACTGAATGCACACCTTCGTGTGCATGAGCCCTAGGCACTTTGCCATTTTTCACCTTAAAGGGGTTGTCCAAGTTAAATTTATTGATGACCTATCCTCAGGATAGGTCATCAATATCAGATCGGCGGGGGTCCGACACCCACTTTTTTAAGGAACACTTCAATTGTAAAATCATTTTGTGGGGCTTACATAGTGGAAACCACCTATAAATGACCCCATTGAAGAAACTACACCCCTGAAGTTATTCAAAACTGATTTTACAAACATTGTTATCCCTTTAGGTGTTCCACAAGAAGGAAAAAGGAGGTGACGTTTTTAAATTTCACTTTTCCATTTTAATTCATTTTTTATACGTCAAGGGTTAACAGCCAAATAAAACTCAATATTTATTACCCCAATTCTGCAGTTTAGAGAAACACTCCACCTGTGGTGGTAAACTGATGTAAGGGCACACGGCATGGCACAGAAGGAAGGGAGTACCATATGGATTTTGAAGGGCAGATTTCACTGGGATAATTTTAAGTTGACATATGACATTTTAAGACCCCCTGATGCACCCCTAGCATAGAAACTCCAAGAAAGTGACCCCACTTTGGAAATTATAGGATAAGGTGACACTTTTATCCTATAACAAAAAATGACTGGCACAGTTTTAATTTTTTGTTTTTTTACGGTGTTCACCTGACAGGTTAGATCATGTGCTATTTTTATAGAGCAGGTTGTTATTGACAAAACAATACCTAATATGTCTACTTTTATTTTTCTTTTATTTCAATTTGACATAATAAAGCATTTTTTAAATAAATCATGTTTGTGTGTCTCCTTTTTCTGAAAGTCATATTTTTATTTTTATTTTTGGCACTTTTTTTTTTTTTACTGTTTTCACCTGACAGGGTTAATCATGTGATATTTTTATAGAGCAGGTTGGTACGGATGCCGCAATACATAATATATCTGTTTTTTAAAATAATATTTTGGTTTGAAACAATAAACGCATTTTTGAGACAAAAAAGAATGTTTTCATGTCTCCATTTTCTGAAAGCCGAACTTATGTAGGGCCTCAATTTTTGCGGGATGAGATGACGGTTTGATTGGTATTATTTTTGGGTACAAATGACTTTTTGATCACTTGGTATTTTGTGATGAAAGGTGACAAAAATGGCTTTTGTAGCACAGGTTTTAATTTTTTGTTTACCGTGTTGACCAGACGGGGTGGATCATGTGATATTTTTGTAGAGCAGGTTGTTACACATGCGACGATACCTAATATGTCTGGGTTTTTTTTCTGTTTTTTACAATTTTATATGTCTCTTTTTATGGGAAACAGGCTTTTTTTAATTGAAACTTATTTTTTATTGTTGAGCAGGTTGTTACAGATGCGACGATACCTAATATGTCTGTTTTTTTTCTATTTTTTACAATTTTATACGTCTCTTTTTATGGGAAAAGGACTTTTTTTATTGACTTTTTTTAATTGTTAAAAACACTTTATTGGCAACTATCGGGTCCCCTTCACTGCAGTGCTGGGATCCGGTGGATGAGAAGAGGGAGCACAAACCTCCCATATGCTAAGATCAGCGCTGACCACGGCATATGAGGAGTTAATCCACTGGCATCTGCGTTATCACCGATGCTGGTGGATGCAGCAGGGGTTCGGCTGTCAGTAACAGCTGGATCCCTGCCGCTGATTGCGGCACCGCACATGGGGGAAGAGAAGGACCGCAGGACGAGAATGCCTGCCATTTAGGATGAGCATTCTCGTCCTGGGTCCTTAAGGAGTTAACTCAGGACTGCAGCATACAGTAAGGGTTGTCAATCACCAAGTAGGACCGCCAACATGACTCCTAAGCATAAGAAGATAGAGGTTTAAAGGAATACATTACTAGCATTAGTGAATCTTTTCCCACCAGACTTGTATAAGGCCCCTTTTCACGCACTGAACTTGCAGCATGTGTCAGCGAGAGCACCCGTCCTAACCTCCCTGCACTGACGGGGTCGCATAGCACTATATTGATTTATGATGCTATGTAACTCTTACAGTTCTGGAATGTATTGGATAACACTGACACAATATTAGTGTTATCCAATACATTCCAGACCTCTAAGAGTTACATATTATCATAAATCTATATAATGCTATGCGACCCATCAGTGCAGGGAGGTCAGTACGGGAGCTGCTGCATACTCACACTACGAGTCCGGAGTATGGAACTCACTCGTCTGAAAGGGGCCTATATCAATCTGCTCAGCTCTCCCTGCTCTATAAAATACTGCCTGCAGACTGAACTGCAATTTCATGGTTTCAGGTTCCCTTTAACATGTTGCTAAAAAAATCTTGAGACACCTTATGTTATTGACCAAGTAATATTGTAAGACTCCTTTATTTTGTGAATGGTATACTGCATATGGGAGTTTCTAGCTGTTTGCGTACCACAAAATGCATATGGTCGTGTGCATGAGGCCTAAGTATAACGTGCACAGCCCTATGCCAAATTATTGCATTGTGAGATATATTGTGGTGACAGCCAATCACCTCCCAGTGTTATAATGTTCCATACATGCTGAGGCCACAGATAATGAAATGAGTAGCCTGGTTTGTTAAATAACCACAAGGTGGCGATGTGTAATAAACAATCTCTCTAAGTTTTATCTATACCAGTGGTCCCCAACCTTTTTTGCACCAAGGACAAGTTTCATGCAAGACAATTTTCCCAGGGACCGGGTGGGGGGAGGGAGGGGGGCTCAGGAGTTAGGAGGGGTGCTGGTCGGTGCTGACTGATTCAAGCGCAAAACACAAGGTGCATATTAAAATATATAACATATAACATAAAATGCCCCTATACAGAGCCCCCCATACAAAATACCCCTTATTTGTGGCCTCAGTAGACGCCCCCATAGTGTTCATCTCCCCCCTTCCCCGATTGTACCCTCCATATAAAATACCCTTTCTTTGTAGCCTCAGTAGATGCCCCCATAGTCCCCTCATTGATGCCCCCATAGTGCCATCCAATAATGTGCCAGTAAAAAGTGCCCCCACAGTGCCCCCCAATAATGTGCCATTAAGCAGTGCCCCCCAATAATGTGCCAGTAACAAGTGCCCCCACAGTGCTACTCTCTTGTAATGTACCAAAAAATAAACACATATACTTACCTCCATCAAGCTGGCAGCGAAGCGATGCAGGCCTCTTCCGGCCTGTGTCCTGCGCTGTATCGCGCCGCCTGAGCCTGCCTTTTATAGGCTGCAGGCACTAGGGGGGGAATTTACCGAAACTCCCCCATTCTTACAAAACCCTTTTATTTTGCATTTTAGAAGCAAATGATCAGTAAAAATACAAATTGAGTGTAAGGGTGTCCATAGCCTTCAACATTAGTTTGTGAGCAGAATATGCGCCTCTGACCCCATATAACATTATCAAGTGATACTATGAATATTCATAAGGAATCATTTATTGGTCTTCTATCTATAACTTGATAATACATCCCTCTTAAGATTTGTTTATGTGCCTTTTGCCAAATATTCCATGGTGAGTACTTGTTTTCAGCTGAGTTTCTTTCTGCATTTTGATACATTTTACCTTCCCGTAAAAAAACCCCGTCTGTGACTGTTTATAATATTGGACAACAATCACAGTTTACATACTTATTCTGAAAGCTTGGTTATCCTCTGAGCTGTAGGTCCCTCTTCTAAATCTGGCATTATCGATTAGAAGTGGAACATTAAGATAAAAAAACCAATGGAGCTGATTTACTTATCCTGTCTAAAATGTAGACAGTTTAAAGGGCATCTGTCAGCAGATTTCTACCTATGAAACTGGCTGATCCAGGGATGCTCAGCCTGCGGCCCTCCAGCTGTTATAACTTCCACCATGCCCTGCTATAGGCTAATAGCTGTAGGCTGACCGGACATGCTGGGAGTTGTGGTTTTGCAACAACTGGAGGGCCACAGGTTGGGTATCCCTGGGCTGACCTGTTGCATGAGCACTTGGCAGCTGAAGGCATCTGTGTTGGTCGCATGTTCATATGTCCATTCCTTCATCTGCTGGAATGCATAGCCAATACATGAAAAACACATAACTACGGTATAGACCAGGGATCAGCAACCTTTAGCACTCCAGCTGTTGTGAAACTACAATTCCCAGCCAGGGGGGCACCACCAATGAAGCGATCGCCTCAGGCAGCACCAGGTAGGAGGAAGAGGGGAGCAGCAGAAGGGACATGGGCAATTAGGGCACCGTTTCAGTTTTCGCCTCAGGCAGCAGAAAGGTTACATGCACCCTTGTTCCCAGCATACTCCATTCATTTCTATGTGAGTTCATAGAAAGGCAGAGCAAGTATGCATGCTGGGAGTTGTACTTTCACAACAGCTGGAGTGCCGGAGGTTGACTACCCGTGCAATAGACAATAAAACAAGTGCAGATACCCCCAGGTTAGAACGGTGAGGATCCTACCGCTGGAACCCCCACGAGAACAGGGGCCCCGTACCCCTTTGCTGCTTCCCTGAAATGAATAGAGCGGCCACACGCATATGTACGGGGGCCTGCATGGGGTACGGGGTCCCCATTCTCGTGATCAGTGAGGGTTCCTGCGGTAGGACTCCCACCAATCCGATAGTTATCTTTATCCTGTGGATAGAGATAACTTTTATATACCTGAATATCCCTTTAATGAAATCTTCCCATTCAAAAAATTTCAGACTCCATCTCCTGAAGGTTCTGATTTCTCAGTGACAATAAGGGATGAACGAATCGACTTAAGATGGTCCAAAAATCTTCATTGTAATACAGTACAGAGTTCCCGCTCCATACAGTATTAGAATGCATTGGCTCAGATGAGCCAAAGTTATTAGTTACCACTAGGGGCCCAACACTGGGGCCCATTCTCTGCCAGCATTCCATCCTCTTACTCAGTGTCTCACAACTGATAGGGGTTACACGCTGCAGTTCGTTCTTCCTGGCTACCAAAAAAAAAACTGGCATCAGAACGTTGTATTTGGGCTTGGAATTCCCGTTCTTCTGGAGTAGTAAGGAAACCTGGCATCAGGACATTGTATTACGGTTTGGGACTCCTGTTCTTCTGGACTAGCAAAGAAACTTAACATGAGGCTGCTGTATTAGGGCTTGGGACTCCCCTCTAAGAGCTAAAACTGAGAGCTACTTTGTATGAACGTTCCTGACTCAGTCAGACTCAGGCCACTCTTCTATTACAGGGACAGCCATTCATCTGAAATGAGATACCTGACTGGATGTGGATGGTCGTGGCTTCCCCCAGCAATATCAGCCGTTTGCTGGAGATGTTGAGAGAACAATCAGCTGATGACTCCAGAGGCCACATTTCCAGTGAACAAGGAGTGAAGAAGTGACAGCTCCTTTAACTTAAGGGTTTGCTGTGAGGTCTGAATTAATTTAGGGTTCTGGTCAGAGGTTAGAATACATTTTGTGGCCTGGTTTGGATCTGGATTAATTTAGAAGTCTGGTCTGGGGTCTCAATTACACACCCAGAAAACTGTAATGCACTGTGTGCTTTGACACCTTTCTATCATATCCAGCATTAACTGTTTCAGCAATCTGTGCTACTGTATCGTTTCTTTGGGATTGCATCAGACAGGCTAGCCCTTGCTCCCCCTGCAAATCAATAAGTCTTGGGTACCCTGTTGCCAGATTCACCATTTGTCCTTCCTTAAACTACTTGTAGTATGTAATAATTACTGAATACCAGGAACACCTGCCATTTTGGAGATCCTCTGAACCAGTAGTCCAGCGTCAGACAGGCCCACCAGACAACCAGAAAATCCTCTGGTGGGCCCAGGTTCTGATATCATAGTGGGCCTCAAAGATTCAAGAGAAAAATGACATTTGGAACTGCCTTTGGAGCCAATAACTAGGCTTTATTTCTTTCAATTAAAATCTGTTAGACGGTATTGATGATATGGAGTTTGGGCCCCCTGAAAAATTGCTCTGGTGGGCCCAAAGAACCTCAGTCCGACTATACAGTTGTCTGTCAACTAGAATTTGATTCTTGTCAAAATCACTCAAATCCTTACTCCTTTTTCCTGCTTCCAGTACATCAACTTCAGGACTGACTGTTCACTGGTCACCTCATATGTATAATCCACAATTAATATTGTCAGATAATGTTATTTGGTTCACCTACGGTATGTGGTTTCAATGTGATGGCTGATTGGTGTGTAATGTACTGTACAAGCAAGTTTTCATTGCAACTTTAATTTTGATGCCCTATACTTAGGGTAGGTCATCGTTGTTTGATTGCTTGGAGTCTGCCACATCCCTTTCATAGTACTGTATACACAGGCATAATGCATGGCCCCTTTTTGCAGACCATGCCCTATTCTAACAGGACACACGTCCTTTTCATGACATGGCACTGCCCCCTCAGTGTACATTTGGATGCCAGGGCTGCATCTGTTCCCACACACAGATTCATGCTTATGTGATGCCCAGGAGATTTGCCAATTCATCCAATAGATCTCTCCATTTTTCAGGAGCCTCCTGGATATTCTTCTTTTTTCTTTTATTTTAGCTTTTAGCTCAAATACAGAAATAAAATAAACGTATCGCAAAAAAATAAAATACAAAAGCAAATAAATTCAAATTTAGAAAATAGTGAATTTTTCCAAATTTTCTGTAAATTTTCGATCTTTTTCATAAATAATCATCTCAGATTTACAAATATCTTGAAGTACGATGTGTCACGAGAAAATAGTCTCTTAATGGCTTGGATAAGTAAAAGCATTCAAAAGTTACAGATGTTTAAATATAGGCTCTTTCAGGAAGGTGAAAACTAACAGGAATATGATAAAAGCCATCTAGTGGGATTAATAATAATGAATATTCTTAGCATAGTGCAATAACTAAAAACAAAAAAAACTGATTTATTTTTTCTTTAACCATATGCTTCCTGCTATAAACAAAATAACATTTCAAGGAAAAAGAGCAATATTATGGACATTAATAGGGAATTTTATTTGCATCAGCCCTACTGGGGGTAATAATTGGTCCTTTAATCAGGAGAATGCAGTCCACCTCACAGTCGCACACATCAGTTGTACTGCACTCAGGGCTAAATGTGCTCCGCCAGTCCCAGGCTAAAGAGAACAGAGAGCTGCTGATTGGTGGATTTGAATCTGTTCAACCAATCAGCACTTCCCCTCAGAAACTTGAATGATGATTGCTGTTACAAACTGTCGTGCCTGGTTGCCGGCTGCAGGAGGAGGAAGATGTCTCCCAGCTTTGCTGCATCTCAGCCCTCCTCTGTCTGCAAGAGAGAAGCATCCATGTGTGTAGTGAAGTCTGTGACCCCTCTTCAGATCATGGTAAGTTCTCAGTCAGACACTGCAGGAGAGGGATCTGGAAGGTTCCATTACTGTACCAGGGAACTGTATGAGATGATTTATGTGTAGGAAGAGATCATCTAAACCAATTCAAAATACGAATGGAGGTTGTTAATAGCAGCCAATAAGGTTCCAGCTCTTAGACCATTGGGAAAGTGCCTTTGGTTCATCTTTTCACTGTCCCCTTTATCTTACTGGTCATTGCCCTGTCTTACTGGTCACTTTCTTATCTTACTGGTCTCTATCCAGCCTATTTTACAGCTAATTATGGGTTATCTCTATGTCCTGTTTTTTGTGTATGGTCAAGAATCAATAAAATCACTTTTTTGATACTACAATTGTGGTTATGGATGATATTTATTGTAGCTGACGCTCACACCTTACCCATTAATTATATTTGGGACTATCATATGTATCAATGGTCTAAATAGTCTGACATTTCCACTGTCCTATCTTACTGGTCAATGTTCCCCCTATGTTACTGGTCACTGTCACTGGTCACACAATCAATGGCAACCATGATAACACCAAGATCAGGAGAAACGATCATAAATTATTATGTCCACTGCTTTTGGTAGTTCAGAGCACAAGGGGAGATTTATCATTCCTGTACATCAGAAAACTGATATAAAAAAAAAGTAGCAAATCCTGTTTCAAATGATTGTAAATGGCTTTTAATGCAAACCTCTCCACGTTTTGAAAGGGATGGGTTTGGCAATCCGCCCCAGAAGACTTACATAATCTATGCCAGTTTTCTGCTGTAAATGATGACTGAAATCTATGGCAGCTGCGAGCTGGCCTACAATTCATTTTGGGTGCACAGACTGTCAGAGGATTCACTTAATTTATAACAAGGCGTGTACCTCATGATAAATTAAATTCATCCCCCCTGCTCTTCATAAATCTACACTGACAGTTGTAGGCTATTATGGAATGATGGGTGTAGTATTTCCACAGCAGCACTTGCTGAGCAAGAGGTTGTAGACCACTGTTCTAGCAGTTGGAATGATTACTTGCATCAATCGTTATCAGGGTTTTGGTTTATTTTTTTTCCATCAAGTTTTCTATTTCTCCTCAATAATTGCCTGGAAATGATTTCTATGTTGTATTCTTCCTTGCAGGTGTGAATATGTCTATATCATAGAAGGAGGACATCAAAGCTACAGAGTTGACCGTCTGATAGCCCAGCTCGACTGCCCATCTCTACTGAAGACCCCTCAGCTTTTTGAGAGTCGGGTGGAGGACATCATCTCTGAAAGAGGGTCCCATAGATGCATCCCAGCAGATTCAGACCACTCCTATAAGAGTCAAAGCCCTGATAGAGTGATTTCACTGAGGGTGATTCTGGGGTGGTCCTTCTGTTGGGATACACCTCTGGCTGACTGTCATCATTCTATTAGATAATTAAGTGGGTGTGTGCTGGCAATAACCCCATAAATATGTGTAAATGTTCAGATGAAATGGCTACTATAAGGCAACCAGGAATGGATGTCTAACATCCCATGATCTATGCAGCTTATCTGGATACTTCATGCAGTATGGGTAGTCTAAGTGGCCATTTCTGGACAGGTAGGACAAATAGCTTAAAAAACCACGAGAAATGCATATATGAATGAAAATATAATGATCAAATGAGGAGAAAATGTGATAATTGCCTGGAAATGATTAATATGTTATATTCCTCGTTGAGGGTGTGGATATTTCCATTTTGTAGGAAGGATGACATCACAGCTACAGAGTTGACCGTCTGATAGCCCAGCTCGACTGCCCACCTCTCCTGATGACCCCTCAGCTTTTTGAGACTTGGGTGGAGGACATCATCTCTGAAAGAGGGTCCCACAGATGCACCCTAGCAGTTTGAGCACCACTCCTACAAGAAGAGTCAATGCCCTAAAAGCGTGATTTCACCGGGGATTACTCCGGGGTGGTCCTTGTGTTGGGATGCACCTCTGGCTGGCTGTCGTCATCCTTTTAGGTAGTTAATAATATGTTTGCCGTTAGTAACCCCATATAGAAGCGCCAATGTTCAGATGAAATGGCTACTATGAGGTGGCCAGGAATGGATGTCCAATATCACATGATCTATGCAGCTTATCTAAATACTTCATGCAGAATAAGCAGTCTAAGGGACCTTTTGTAGACAGGTAGGACAGATAGTTAGCTAATAAATTAATGGGAAATGCACATATGAGTGATAATGTAATGATCAAAAGAGGAGAAAATGTGGAAAGAAAGAATTAACTCTGATTTCTTGTATCAATCATTATCAGGGTTTTGCTTCATATCTGGTTTCTCTCCACTTTCCTGCTTCTCCTCTCTTGACATAACATTCAATAATTGCCAGTAAATGATAAATATGTTGTATTCCTTGTTGAGGGTGTGGATATGTCCATTTCGTAGGAAGGATGACTTCACAGCTACAGAGTTGACCGTCTGATAGCCCAGCTCGACTGCCCACCTCTCCTGATGACCCCTCAGCTTTTTGAGACTTGGGTGGAGGACATCATCTCTGAAAGAGGGTCCCACAGATGCACCCTAGCAGTTTGAGCACCACTCCTACAAGAAGAGTCAATGCCCTAAAAGCGTGATTTCACCGGGGATTACTCCGGGGTGGTCCTTGTGTTGGGGTGCACCTCTGGCTGGCTGTCGTCATCCTTTTAGGTAGTTAATAATATGTTTGCCGTTAGTAACCCCATATAGAAGCGCCAATGTTCAGATGAAATGGCTACTATGAGGTGGCCAGGAATGGATGTCCAATATCACATGATCTATGCAGCTTATCTAAATACTTCATGCAGAATAAGCAGTCTAAGGGACCTTTTGTAGACAGGTAGGACAGATAGTTAGCTAATAAATTAATGGGAAATGCACATATGAGTGATAATGTAATGATCAAAAGAGGAGAAAATGTGTAAAGAAAGAAATAACTCTGATTTCTTGTATCAATCATTATCAGGTTTGTGCTTCATATGTGGTTTCACTCCACTTTCCTGCTTCTCCTCTCTTGACATAACATTCAATAATTGCCAGTAAATGATAAATATGTTGTATTCCTTGTTGAGGGTGTGGATATGTCCATTTTGTAGGAAGGATGACATCACAGCTACAGAGTTGACCGTCTGATAGCCCAGCTCGACTGCCCACCTCTCCTGATGACCCCTCAGCTTTTTGAGACTTGGGTGGAGGACATCATCTCTGAAAGAGGGTCCCACAGATGCACCCTAGCAGTTTGAGCACCACTCCTACAAGAAGAGTCAATGCCCTAAAAGCGTGATTTCACCGGGGATTACTCCGGGGTGGTCCTTGTGTTGGGGTGCACCTCTGGCTGGCTGTCGTCATCCTTTTAGGTAGATAATAATGTGTGTGTGCTGTCAACAACTCCATAAAGAAGCATGAATGTTCAGATGAAATGGCTACTATGAGGCGGCCAGGAATGGATGTCTAACATCCCATGATCTATGCAGCTTATCTGTATACTTCATGAAGTACAGGCAGTCTAAGGGGCCTTTTCTAGACAGGTAGGACAGATAGTTAGCTAATAGATCAATGAGAAATGCATATATGTAATAATGTAATAATCAAAAGATTGAAAAACGTGAAAGAAATAAAGTATTTCTTATACCCTGCCTGCCTGTAATGTAATTTGTATTCATATTAACAATATATTCTGTTGTGCTTGAGAAAATTATACTTATATACACATAAAAACTTTCATATTAAGAAGACCTTATCTCTTGAGGACCGCACCAAGCCTACCATCAACGACCCCACATTCCAAGAAGACAGAAGACAAGGAAGCATATCTCTGGAATATGACTGCTCGCATTGTGATTGGCTGTTTACCATGTTCAATAATACATGCTCTTTTGCTCTTTGCATGCTGTATGTCACTATATTGTAATCTTACTTATAGGGCTATTCTGACTGCATCAAGTTATACTCTATTCACAGGATTAGGTTTAACCATTAGATCACTGGGAAAACCATAGATCACTAGAAAGTGGGCTCCATACCCTGTGGGGACCCCTAAAATGAGTGGAGAGGCAATTGTACTTGAACTAGATCAGTGATGCCCAACCTACAGCACTATGGCACGCGCAGTGACCCGAGGCCAGACACGCCTGGGCCGCTGCACTGATACATTTACCGTATTTTTCGCCCTATAAGACGCATTTTTCCCCCAAAAGTGGGGGGAAAATGAGGCTGCGTGTTATTGGGCGAATGCTAATGAGTGCTTCGATTATGGAAGAGCTCATTAGCACCAGAGGACAAGGAAGCGGTGAAGACTCTGTACTCACCACTTCCTGGTCCTCCGCTCTGTGACCTCATGCTTTGCGTGCCAGTTCACAGCACAGCCGACAGCAGGAGGGAGCCGAGCGTGGGCGGTAAGAAGCGGCGCCATCCAGGAGCAGGAGAGATACGTGTTTTTTTATTTTATATACTCTGTGGCTGCTGGGGGCTAAAGAGGCATTGGGGGCTGATAGAGGCATTGGGGGCTGATAGAGGCACTGGAGGCTAAAAGAAGCATTGGAGGCTAAAAGAGGCATTGGGGCTAAAAAGGCATTAGGGGCTGATGGAGGCATTTGGGGGCTGATGGAGGCAATTGTGGGCTAAAAGAGGCATTGGGGCTAAAAGAGGCATTTGGGGGCAGATAGAGGCATTTGGAGGCTGATAGAGGCATTTGGGAGCTGATAGAGACATTTGGAGGCTGATAGAGGCATTGGGGGCTGATGAAAGGCATTTGGGGGCTGATATGAGAGGCATGGGTCTCTTATCTGATATCTGATTGGGGTTTATTCACATTGGGGTCTGATCTGAGGTCTTATTGGGGTCTTATTAACATTGGGGGTCTGATTGGGGCTTTGAGCTTAGGTCTGATGAAAAATATTTTTTTTCTTATTGTCCTCCTGTAAAACCTAGGTGCGTCTTATGATTGCACTAATGATTGTATTTCTTTCTGGCAATGCTACCTGGTTCTGGCCCACAAAATTTATTACATGTGTAGTGCGGCCCCCAGATGAAAAATGGTTGGGCACCACTGAACTAGATGATTGCTTTAATTGTCTTATCAAGAATGCCTTCATTAAAGTGGGCATCGTTAACCATGTATATACATCTGGGGCGGGGGACAAGTTGCATTTAACTCCACAAGGACATTTCTGAGTGTCCTTGCAGAGTTAACAGTTGTATGGACATCATGCAGCTGCAGAAGCAGTATTCCCCCTCAGCTGGGGCTGATATGTTGGCCTCTGTTACAGGAAAAATCTGTAATTAAAAGAAATGTTAAAAAATAAATATAAAAATGTATATAAATTATAAAAAAAACACTAATATTCTCCCTCTAGCAACCGTAGCTGGGGGTTATTGGTGGTGTTTCATAATTTTTTTTCCCCTCAGGGTCGTTGCTAAGGTCTCAAAAGATCCGGGGCTCAAGCCCCAATGCATATGGCCTCAGTCGACGCCCCCCAGCTCGCACTAAAGACATTTTAATTGCTTTACTTGCTGCATAGATACTATCAAACATACAGGACTATACAGCAGCACATACCTCTCACATCCAGAGCCTTCCAAGTGACGTCTCCTCTGATGTAGATATCTTCTTCTTCTCCTAGACAACTTTTTTCAGCCGTGCCTCGTCTCTGCAGAGTTTGACACACAGACATCTTAGGTTCCTCACTTTTCTATCATTCTCCCCATCCTCAAGTCCCACAAGTGTTATCCTGCTGCTTCCTAATATCCCCAAATACTATCCAGAAGAAATAATAGTGCCATACAGATAATCCCCCCCATAGTAATAGTGCTCCTCAAAGTCCCACTAATAATAATTCCCTTCTAGAATGCCCTCATTAGTAATAGAGCCCCCTACAGAGCCCCTGTTATAGGAAATATTTATGATTAATATTTGGCAAGTAATATTAATAATTACTATCAATTAATAGGTGATTACAAATACCCTACTACTGACTCCGCCTACTTCCTATCTCTACCTATCTGATCCTTTACTTTCCTGAACTGTGTGTCTATACTGGATTTTTTGGCGGCGACTGAAAACTCTATATACCGTATTATAATAAAATACATTTATTAAAACAATACAAAGTTTACAGTCTATTATTTTCTACTATATATACATAAAATTCACAATACCCTTTAATTATTCCAGCTACCATCTAAGCACACACATACACACAATAACAGCAACACCCTCCACACCTAACGCTAAACTGTCCCCAAGGGCGTAAAAAGAGTAAAAGTGTTTTATAGGGTAGAGTGGCAAGAGAGGGATTAAAGAGGTTGTCTGGTCCCAAAATCAAACTTATTTCTCTATGCTCCTAATACCCCTCACCATCCATACATATGCCCCCAATACCTGTTTTTCATGTCTGAGCTTTTCTTCCCCCCTGGAAGACATCACATTATCCTGGCAGATATGTTTACTTTCTCCCCTTCTTGTTTTGTTGAATACATAACTTTATTGATACACAAGCCTGGCTGCACTGCAGAGTGATGACTCACAGGGTGGACACGCCCCCCACTGCTCTGTCTGCAGGAGATACTCCCTCTATAACTCCTGTGTCCATGTCACTACACCATGAATCTACTTCTAACTCAATGTCTACATCCCATCACTGAACGTCCACAGGATCTACCCTCACATGTGTATCTAATCCTATCCTGTGTGATAAAGCCTGCTGAGCTGTGTATCTAATCCCATCACTGACAGTCCACAGGCTCTTCCCTCACCATCACCAAACACATCAAACACATCATATCCAAGCACATCTGTATCCTATCATGTATGTGTGTGCCTGATACACAGCCTGTTGTGTGCGATACTGCCTGCTGAAGTGTATATCTAATTCCATCTTCTATGATACAGCCTGCTGAATGGTGTATCTAATCCCATTTTGTATGATCCTGCCTGCTGATCTGTGTATCTAAACCTTTAAGCACACAACCGTATCCTTTTTGCGATCCACATTTTTTGCAGTTCCATTGAGTTCTATGAATTTGAAGACTAGAATAGGACATGTTCTATCTTTTCTGGAACTGACATACAGATATGGAAAGTACACAGATGAAGTCCATGTGCTTTCCACATCCGTATGTCAGTTCTGTGAAAGATAGAACATGTCCTATTCTGGGCCTCAAAATGCAGATCGAAAACCCATAAAACTCAATGGGAATTGCAAAAAAATGTGAATCACACACTGACAGTATCCTTATTTAGTGGATCCGCGACTACAGACTGCAAAACAAATACGGTTGTGTGCCTGAGCCCTATCACTCATACTGAGCGCCCATAACAGGGACATCCACAGCGCTCCCATAGCCATGACATCCACATCGCTCCCATAACAGTGACATCCACACTACTCCCCCATAACAGTGACATCCACACTACCCCCATAACAGTGACATCCACAGTGCTCCCATAACAGTGACCTCCAAAGTGCCTCTATAACAGTGACATCCACAGTGCCTCCATAACAGTGACATCCACAGTGAAATCCACAGTGTCCCCATAACAGTGATATCTACAAAGCCCCCATAACAATGACATCTAGAGTGCCCTATAACAGTGACATCCATATATCGATCCATGGATCAATGTCCATCTTCCTTTTAAAAAGGGGTTGGGCTAAAGGGAAAGGATGAGTAGAAAAAGATTTCTATACTTTGTCATAAGCCTCAATGTTATGAATTAAAAAGTCATCTAAACCCTTTATGAAGCCATCTACTGTATTTGCCGTGACCAGCTCCTGCGGCAGGCTATTTCAGAGATTCACAGGTCTTACTGTAAAGAATGCTTGTCGCCTCTTATGACAATCTTTTTTTCTCCAGGCGTAGGGAGTGGCCCCTTGTTTTTTGAGGGGTTTAACACAGAATAGCTTCCCTTGATATTTTTGTATGATCTGTTTATACAGTATATTTGTACAGGTTAATCACGTCCCCCCTTAGTTATCTTTTTTCAAGGCTAAACAAATTCACAAATTCATTTAATTTAATCTTTGCTCATAACTAAGATCTTCCAGGCCCTTTATGAGTTTAGTCGCTCTCCTCTGTACTCTCTTTTTCTAACTCCAGGGCATCCTTTTTATGGACTGGTGACTAGAACAGAATCGCAATATTACATCCCTGTTCCGTGAGCCCATACCTCTTTTAATACAAGACAAAATTATGTTGGCCTTAGAGGCAGCTGACTGGCATTGCATGCTGTTATTTAATCTATGATCCACTAATACACCCAGATCCTTCTCAACAAGTGACTCTCCAGTTTTACCCCCCCCCCCAGACATATGCTGCATGCAGATTATTCGCCCCCAAGTGCATAACTTTACATTTATCTATATTGAACATCATTTGCCAAGTGGAGGCCCAAACAGTAAGTTTGTCCAAGTTAGCTTGTAACTTATTAACATCTTCTATAAACTGGACTGTATTACAAAGTTTGGTGTCATTTGCAAAAATAGAAACAGCACTATTAATCCCATCCTCTATGTCATTAACCCCTTAAGGACCGGCACCGTAGATGTACGGCGGGCTGATCGGGCGGGTGTAGGAGCTGTGCCCACCCGATCAGCGGCAGGGATCCGGCAGTCACTGACAGCTGGACCCCTGCTGCATACGTGGGCATCGGTGAAAACACCAACTTGTATGCCACGGTCAAAGCTGACCGCAGAATGCACGAGTTTGCAGAGGGTATGTGTGCCCTCTGCTTCCCCATCGGGTCCCAGCGCTGCAGTGACGGAAACCCGATGGCACAGAAGGGAACCTGATGCCTTCCATAGGCATCGGGGCTGCCTTCTACAGAAGCCTGTTAGATCCAGCCCCCGAGGCTGTGTCTCACAGACAGGCTATCAGCATGCAAGCTGACAGCCAATGTATTACAATACACAATGTATTGTAATACTTTGCAGAGGGGAGCAGACCACCAGAAGTTGAAGTCCAAGAGTGGGACAAAAATAAAAAGTAAAAAAAAAAGTGTTTTCCATAATAAAAAAAAATAGTTTCATTAAAAAAGACAAAAAAACCCCTTCTCAAAATAAAACATATACAATTCTAAAAAAAAAAAAAAGAAAAAAAAAGAAAAGGAAACATATTTAGTATCGCCGCGTGATATCACATGACCTAACCTCTCAGGTGACCACCGTAAAATATAAAAAATAAAAATTGTGCTAAAAAAAACATTTTTTGTCACCTTACATCACTAAAAGTGCAACACCAAGCGATCAAAAAGGTGTATGCCCCCCCAAAAAATACTAATCAAACCATCATCTCATCCCGCAAAAAATTAGCCCCTACCTGAGACAATCGCCTAAAAAATAAAAAAAAACTACAACACTCAGACTATGGAAACACTAAAACAAGATTTTTTTTTTGTTTCAAAAATTATATCATTGTGTAAAACATAAAAAAAATAAAAATAAGTATACATGTTAGGTATCTCCGCTTCCGTAACAACCTGCTCTACAAAAATATCACATGAGCTAACCCCTCAGGTGAACACAGTAAAAAAAAAAAACTAAATAAAAACGGTGTTAAAAAAAAGCCATTTTTTGTCACCTTACATCACAAAAAGTGTAATACCAAGTGATCAAAAAGTCAAACGCACCCAAAAATAGTACCAATCTAACCGTCACCTCATTCCTCAATAAATGAGCCCCAACCTGAGACAATCGCCCCCCCAAAAAAAAACACACACAACTACGGCTCTCAAACTATGGAGACACTAAAACATGATTTTTTTGTTTCAAAAAAGATATTACTGTGTAAAACTTAAATAAATAAAAATAAGTATACATGTTAGGTATTGCCGCGTGGGTAACAACCTGCTCTACAAAAATATCACATGAGCTAACCCCTCAGGTGAACACAGTAAAAAAATAAAATAAAAACAGAGTAAAAAAAAAGCCATTTTTTGTCACCTTACATCACAAAAAGTGTAATACCAAGTGATCAAAAAGTCATACGCACCCCAAAATAGCACAAATCAAACCGTCATCTCATCCCGCAAAAAATGAATCCCTACCTGAGATAATCGCCCCAAAAAAAAAAAAAAATACAAATCACATACTATGGAGACACTAAAACATGATTTTTTGTTTCAAAAATATTATTGTATAAAACTTAAATAAATAAAAAAAAAGTATACATAATAGATATTACCGCATCCGTAACTACCTGATAAAACCTGATAAAAATATCACATGATCTAACCTGTCAGATGGACGTTGTAAATAACAAAAAAATAAAAACGGTGACAAAACAGCTATTTTTTGTTACCTTGCCTCACAAAAAGTGTAATATAGAGCAACCAAAAATCATATGTACCCTAAAATAGTACCAACAAAACTGCCACCTTATCCCGTAGTTTCCAAAATGGGGTAACTTTTTTGAAGTTTCTACTCTAGGGGTGCATCTTCAAATTTGACATGACAACTTAAAATTTTCCCAGTGAAATCTGCCCTTCAAAAACCATATGACGTTCCTTTTCTTCTGTGCCCTGACATGTGCCCGTACAGCAGTTTACGATCACAAATCAGAATCAGAGTAATAAATATTGAGTTTTGTTTGGCAGTTAATCCTTGCTTTGTTGCCAAAAAAAATGGATTAAAATGGAAAATCTGCCAAAAAAGTGAAATTCTGAAATTTTGTCTACATTTTCCTTTAATTCATGTGGAACACCTAAAGGGTTAACAACGTTTGTAAAATCATTTTTGAATACCTTGAGGGGTGTAGTTTCTGAAATGGGGTCATATTTGGGTGGTTTCTATTATGTAAGCCTCACAAAGTGACTTCAGACCTGAACTGGTTCTTAAAAAGTGAGTTTTGGAAATTTTCTGAAAAATTTCAAGATTTGCTTCTAAACTTCTAAGCCTTCTTAAAATGTCTTTTTTTTAAATGATCCAAACATAAAGTAGACATATGGGGATTGTAAAGTAATAACTATTTTTGGAGGTATTACTATGTATTGTAAAAGTAGAGAAACTGACATTTGGAAATTTGCAAATTTGCAGATTTTTCAAAATTTGGGGTAAATTTGGTATTTTTTTTATAAATAAAAATCTAATATTTTGGGGGGCATGGCCTGCAGCCGAGGAGAGAAGTCGGCCATCTCCTTAGCTTTGTCGGCAGTGACACTATCCATGTCCATCCAACCTGCCTTAGACCCATCTGAAGCCCCTAATCTAGATAAATATCCCTAGGTCGCACTTTACTATATATCCAGGTGCCTGTCATCATGATGTCTAACGACAACTGATACAATCTGCTTAGTCCGTGGCATGTTTTTTGGAGGTATTTTTTTTTTTTTTCCCCTTATCCTTCAGCTCATTTTTCTGCCTGCAAGGTCACAAAAAAAGAAATCGCAGGGCTTTTCTTCTTCCTGCCAAACTCTCCCGGAGCTCTTTCGTACTCCACAGCCATCTAATATGGAGAGGCCTGACTCACCAACTGGCAGTACGAGTTCACTATTGCCTTCTGAACCTGAACCTGCTGCGGATTCTCCGGCCCCAGTCTTTGACCCGACTGAGCTTTAAGACAATATTACCGTATTTTTCGCCCTATAAGACGCACCAGCCCATAAGACGCACCTAGGTTTTAGAGGAGGACAATAAGAAAAAAATATTTTTCATTAGACCTGAGGTCAGATCACCAATCAGAACCCCATTGTTAATAAGACTCTGAATCCGTCCTTAGATCTGACCCCAAATGTTAATAAGTCTCCAATACGACCTCAGATCAGACCCACAATCAGACCTCAGATATTGGCCCCAATATAAATAACCCCATTCAGACCTCAGGTCAGGCCCCCAGTCTTAAATAAGCCCCCATGCCTCATTTGATCAGTCCCCAGCCTCATATGAGCCCCATGCCTCTTTTTATCAGCCCCCAGTCTCATAATAGCCACCATGCCTCTTTTTATCAGCCCCCAGTATCATATTAGCCTCCATGCCTCTTTTTATCAGCCCCCAGTATCATATTAGCCCCCATGCCTCTTTTTATCAGCCCCCAGTATCATATTAGCTCCCATGCCTCTTTTTATCAGCCCCCAGTATCATAATAGCCACCATGCCTCTTTTTATCAGCCCCCAGTATCATATTAGCCCCCATGCCTCTTTTATCAGCCCCCAGAATCATAATAGCCACCATGCCTCTTTTTATCAGCCCCCAGTATCATATTAGCCCCCATGCCTCTTTTTATCAGCCCCTAGTATCATATTTAGCTCCCGTGCCTCTTTTATCAGCCCCCCGGTATCATATTAGCCCCCATGCCTCTTTTTATCAGCCCCAAGTCTCATATTAGCCCCCATGCCTCTTTTGACCAGCCCCAGTCTCATATTAGCCCCCATGCCTCTTTTGTTCAGCCCCAGTCTTATATCAGCCCTTCTCCCTCCTCCTCCATCGGCTGTGCTGTGAACTGGCGCGCACAGCGTGAGGACACAGAGCGCCCTCACGCTGTGTGCAGCCCTGCACAGCCAAGCGGAGGACCAGGAAGCGGTGAGTACAGAAGCGCTCATTAGCATTCACCCCATAAGACGCAGGGACATTTTTGCCCCACTTTGGGGGGATAAAAACTGCGTCTTATGGGGCGAAAAATACGGTAAATCACTTTTTACTACAGAACTGTCCAAGGCAGTTGCAGACTTCACTAAGCAAATCCAGGACCTGGGTACCTGGGTATCTGACCTGGAAGAGAAAATGGATGAAGTTGCGGATGCTATGGATTCTGATAGCTCTCGTCTGGAAGTGCACGCACAGAGGCTGGAGGCGTTGGAATATAAATTGGAAGACTTGGAAAACCGTAATCGCAGAGCCAATATTAGAATCAAATGTATGCCCGAAACTATTACTGCCCTACAACCTACAGTTCTCAAACAGTTCCAGGCATTATTGCCCTAAGTGCATACCTCCCAACTTTTGAAAATTGCAAAGAGGGACAATGTTTGCGGTGCACATCAAGGCAGTTTTTTTCATACTAGGCCACACCTCTAAGTCAACCCAAAACATAATTACTGGAGCCCCTGCGGCAATTTTTTTCTTGCATTTCAATGTCCATATAAATATTAAAGGGTTTCTGTCATCAGATTTAACCCTTTTAAACCTGCTGACATTAGCGATGTGCTAATGTCAGCAGACCCTAACTGTGGTATTATTATGTTTATTGGGGGCCTCCTTACTGTGATAATCTTACTTTTGTTATATGTAAATGAGCCTCTAGGAGCAGGGGGGCGTTGCCCCTGCTCCTAGAGGCTCCGTTTTCCTACCTCCTTCCACGCCCTGAGGTCCTTGATTGACAGGGCGAGAGCATGTCTTCTCTGGCCAGCCCTGTGTGCTGAGGAAATCTCGCGCATGCGCAGTGCAGCACACAGGGCCGGCAGCAGGATACGAACGCTGCCTGGCCCTGTCAATCAAGGACCTTGGGTTGTGGAAGGAGGTAGGAAAAAGGAGCCTCTAGGAGCAGGGGCAACGCCCCCCCTGCTCCTAGAGGCTCATTTACATATAACAAAAGTAAGATTATCACAGTAAGCGGGCCCCCAATAAACATAATAATACCACAGTTAGGGTCTGCTGACATTAGCACATCGCTAATGTCAACAGGTTTGAAAGGGTTAAATCTGATGACAGAAACCCTTTAGCACCTACATCATCAGATTATAGATATTTTAAGGTACAAATTGCAACAAATAATGAAGTTCTGGTCTAATATACAGGTAGAAACCATACAAACACTTTAGTAAGGAGCAATTTAGTAAATTTATTAATGCACATTTATGCATTAATTCCCCAGGTCAAAAAGAGGGACATTTAAGGATCAAAGAGGGACAGATGCACTTGGGTCAAAAAGAGGGACACTAGGGAGGTATGCAAGTAGATTCTAACATGTTCAGAATGGACCGGGTTCACAGGGCTCTGGGATGCCCAAGGAACCCTAATGTACCTCGGGACATTATACTAAAGTTGCATTACCCTGAAATGCGTGACCAACTTCTGACAGCAGCACGCAATTTGCAAGCTCTCCCGGGGGTTGATTCCTCTGTACAATTGTTTGTCGACTTGGCCCTAGTTACGATGGAAAAAAGAAGATCGATGAGACCAGTAACTTTGGCTCTATCGCTATAGATGGGGCTTCCCTTTTCATGTCGCCTGCAAGATTGGTAACTGCGACTACACGATTAAAGACCTATCGGAGGACCTTGAAGTGCTGTAGCGAGAAGGCATCCCATTTGACCGTCCTCCTGCTCCTCTGCCGCGACGACCAACAAGATCATGGCACACTTGTCAATCACTTCCTCCTTCCATGCCAGAACCCCCTGGGCGTTCTCAGGATCCACCTTGACTCAAGAGACAGATCGTCAGTGAAGTAGCACCCCCTTGTGATTCTACGGAAGGTCGAAACTGTATGTCTGCACTGACTGTCTAAATAGGTCCCTTTATTCTGGTTCTGGGCCTATTAGAGTTTATTTTCTCAATTTGACTTATCTACTGTTACTCGGTTGTGATGGTGCTTCCCCTAGCGCGAGCTGAGGCTGTGGATCGTGATAGGCGAGATGTTTACGCCCAATTCGCTGTTGTTGGCTGGAGTGGGGGTATGCGCCTTACAACATATGTTCTCAATACATGTAGCTCCTCCCAGTCTTTATGTAATTGGTTGGCGGGGTGACCCCCTTGTCCTGTAATGTAATATGGATACCTATAGCACTTGATTGGATGGTGCCTGCTGGGCGACTGGGTTCACTCCGCTCTCCTAGGTTTCTACACAGGGTTCACACCCTTTAAAACTATATGTTTATATTGTCTATTTGGATCTCCTTACTGGGATCACAGGACTGTTTGAGTTCGCTCACTATACTTTACTGTCTTTTCTAATACTACCTAGTTGTGGTGGTGTTCCCCCCTGCCGCGGGCTGTGATTGAGGATCGCGAACTTAATACGCCCAGCCCTTGGTTGCTGGTCGGGGGCAGGGGGGCATGCCATTCCATTTATATCCTTAGCACCCGTTTTTCTTTCCAGCTTCGATATATTTGGCTAGTGAGTGACTCCCTTGTCCTACGGTGTCATTTCCGTGTGCTCGACGCTCATCTTGGTTTTACCTCATGGACATTCGGAGTCCCTTCACTTCCCCAAATGGTTAACCTTTCTACCTTTTAATATCTACATTGCTGGGAGTCACATTTATTGTACTGTCGACCTTGTGGTAGAGATTTGTCGTGATGCGGCTGATTTCACCTAACTGAATATTCTACACAACCCTGTGTTCTAGAACCCTGTGTTCTAGAAAGATATGCTTTGCCTTATATCCCCTCCTCCCCCTTTTATTTTTCTTTCTTCCCTTTTTTCTGTTTCCTTTCTAAGTTTACCTTCCTTGTGTAAGTAATTATTTGAGCTGATTGCCGCGGAGCCCGAGCTCCATGTAACCCCCATGCCTTGTGCGTTTCAGGACACGATGCCGACGCGTTTGGTTCGACACGTGGTTCCTGACTGTTATTGTTCAAATAGTTCTGCTGAATTTATATTTACGAGTTGCTGACTCCTTTATTGCACTGCTGATATGCGGCTCTCGATGGACTCTCCCGGTCTTCACTCCTCCCTGTCACCCCTTCTTCTCTTTCTCACTATGCTCTGGACATGATTCCCTGATCCTGGGTTTAAGCATTCCCTTCTCTACTAACTATGTGTAAAATTATATCTCATAATGTCAGAGGGTTTAACTCACCACAGAAGAGACGTAAAGCCTTCCTTCAGTATGACCGGCTCAAACCTGATATTATTTGTATACAAGAATCACATTTTACCCTGACCCCAGATATTTTCATAATCGGTATACTCTGTTAACGCGCGCACCATTCTCAACTAAAAGCAGAGGCGTGGCTATCTTTATTAAAAATTCCTTGCCTTTCCAGATTGAAAACAAAATTATAGACCCTGAGGGTAGATATATTATAGTGGTGGGATCATTATATAATACCCCTTTATGTTTAGTTAATTCTTATGCTCAACAGTCAACCTGCTTCTTTCTTTCGCGCCTTGGGAAAATTACTTGAACAACACTATCCCTCATCATTTATTTGGTGCGGGGATTTTAATATGACATTTAATGCTAGACTGGACAGATCGTCCCCTGTAGCTGATAAACTGTCCTCCAAATCTAAGAATTCTATACGGCA
>ONZH01002476.1:0-43090 GCA_900303285.1 Rhinella marina
CCAGCCAGCCGCCAAGCCAGAGAAAAAAAATGTCTTCTAGCCCTTAGAAGGGCTGTTGGGTTCTTTGTGAGTGATTCCTGCCTAACAGAGAACTAAATGCAGGCCCTAACACTGTCCCTGAAACGCAGCAGCTCTATCCCTATCTTAGCCGAGCACCGCGGCCAGTCAGTAGTATATTCCATGGTCACCTGATCAGGCCAGCCAACCCCTGCTATCTACATGTAAGGGCCCCACGTGATGCTGGGTGTACCGCAGAGTCTCCTGGCTTGTGATTGGCTGTGTTTACAGGCGCCAAAAAAGCACAATGCGGAAGTTGCCATTTCCTCAAGCATGGCGAGATACTCGTCCGAGCAGCGAGCACTTACGAGTACCCTAATACTCGAACGAGCACCAAGCTCGGACGAGTATGCTCGCTCATCTCTAGCCTTGATTACTAAAGCTGCAATGTTGTAAAAAAACACACACACCTATAAAATAGTTTATTGAAATAAATACTCCCCCAGACACCTGTTTGACCATTTTATTTAAAAAATAAAAAAGTTGGTCCGACGTAATCCACCGAATCCGACGTAGTCCTCAGCATTTACGATCCTGAAAAATAGAAAACAAACAAACAAACAAAATAACAAACAAACACAGACCACTTATCTCCTCAGGCTTCATCTTTGTAGTGATTCCTCCCGTCCAGCAGCTCGCTCAACACTAATAATAAACACAGTGATGTCACCGTACAGGGATAATAAATACAGTTATGTCACAGTACAGGGATAATAAACAGTGATGTCACAGTACAGGAATAATAAATACAGTGATGTCACAGTACAGGGATAATAAATACAGTGATGTCACCGTACAGGGATAATAAACACAGTGATGTCACCGTACAGGGATAATAAGCACAGTGATGTCACCGTACAGAGATAATAACCACAGTGATGTCACCGTACAGGGATAATAACCACAGTGATGTCACAGTACAGGGATAATAACCACAGTGATGTCACAGTACACGGATAATAACCACAGTGATGTCACAGTACACAGATAATAACCACAGTGATGTCACAGTACATAAACACAGTGATGTCTCAGTACAGGGATATTAAACACAGTGATGTCACAGTACAAGGATAATAAACACAGTGATGTCACAGTACATGGATAATAAACACAGTGATGTCACTGTACAGGGATAATAAACACAGTGATGTCACAGTACAGGGATATTAAACACAGTGATGTCACAGTATAGGGATAATAAACACAGTGATGTCACAGTACAGGGATAATAAATACAGTGATGTCACAGTACAGGGATAATAAACACAGTGATGTCACAGTACAGGGATAATAAACACAGTGATGTCACAGTACAGGGATAATAAACACAGTGCAGTCCCCTCACAGAAAGTAAAAAAACAAAACAAAAACCTTACACTTACCTTTTTTTCTAGCTGCAGAATCACCAGCAGATCTTCTCTTGTCTGGAAGGGGCGGAGCCAATGCTGACTGACAGCTGGCCCCGCCCCCCGCCCAGACATGAGGCAGAAGGTACGGAGAGAGGGGGGAGAGGGGTGGCGGAGGGGGGGGACTCGGAGGATGAAAGAAGCAGGTAGCCACGACGCAGAGACAGCAGCCAGAGACCGGGACATATAATGGGTGTCCCCTCCGGTGTCATATTAGTGAAGTCTTCAATAACATGGCACCGGAGGGGGCAGGCTATGTATGTGTAAAGCGCCTGCGCTTTACACATACACAGCGCTCCCATGATTTTTCAATAGGGTCGGCTCCGTCCGCACTGGGAATGGAGCATACGACCACCAGTCATTTGTCTATGTGTCGTTCAGTGACACATAGACACGTGACTATGAAAATGGCAGCCCCCATAAAGTTACAAAAATGTAAAATACTCAAAACACAATACACACATAATAAACTTCATATACATACATATAAAATATATATATAAAATATATATACATATAAAAACTATTTTTAATGTTTTGTAGAAGTATAATGAGTGGCTCACAATTCAGAAAATATTGAAAGCGAGGTGCTTCAACTAATAGACCTTATCCACAAGGTCTTGGCAATAATGGAAATTCAAAGTAAGAAATGGAGTTGAGCACACTCTTATTTGGGAAATGATGGATATCTGCTATGGTTGTGTTTTAAAAAGATAAGGTTCTGTTCATTATATTTTATCTTTTTAAAACACAACCATAGCAGATATCCATCATTTCCCAAATAAGAGTGTGCTCAACTCCATTTCTTACTTTGAATTTCTATTTTTAATGTTTTATAACATGTTTTTTATTTTTTCACGATAGTGTCCCTTTAATTCACAGCTATACTGTTCAATACTGATATATAATGCCTTTCTCGTTGCTGCTATTTCTAAGGGGGTGCTACAGAGATATAGGGGAGCAGGATTTCCTTTTCTATATGTGTGCTGTGTATGGGAGACGTTATAGTAGCTAGTTTTTCCCCAGTCTGGAGCTGAGTTCAAGAAAAACTCACAAGTAGAGACAGTCTGCTAAAGGAAAATGGCAAAAAATCTGAACCATCAAATTATATTTGCTTTTGCAGTTGCTTTTTGGTACTAAGGGTTGAGGTTTAACGGCCTGTTAACCCGTATACTCAAGATCTTTATTTAAACCATAGGTACTGTAGACATATTAAAGTATTTTTGTAATCTTGGTATATAACTAACATTAAAGTTTACCAAACACTTTCATTCTTGCCAATTATAGGGAGTTTTACACCAATGACTTTGATATCTCCTGTGCTGACGTAGGATGTGACTAATTTGACAAGGGGCAGGTCTCATCATAAATTAGTTGCACACTCCACCGGTCCGTGCGCCAGAATGAAATCTATGGCAACTCAGAGCTACCATAGATTTCTGCCTTCATATGGTCCTGAAAACAGGCATTAATGAAGATAAATGTGGATGACTTGCCCTCACCACGTCCCCTCTCTGAAAGTGCTAAGGGTCGTGCAGAAACACCACTTGTGACATGGTTTGCCGCAAGTGACATTTAAAAAGTTGCAAAAGCTGAGAAAGAGGCACAGGGGAATGATAAATCTCCCGTTTATTCCTTGGTGCACTCTGTCACTGCTCACTCAGCAGTGCTTGGACACTGTGTGCTGCTGATTGAGGTGGCGGTGCAGCCAACGGCAGAGCGAGACTCTCATAGACTCCAGGCTCTCCTTACTCTTTACTCATCATGTATTATCATGTTAGTTGGATGAGGTTGTTTTTCTGGATATTTATCTGATACTTTTCTACTGTATTGCATTTGTCTGATTCATTGGCTTATATATTGTGCCTCTGCATTCATTATATGTATTATGCTCTGTGTGTGTGGAGGGTTTCATATATATTTCATTTGAGACCCCCCTGGTCTGCTGTGTGTTTTTAATTATTTTTAATAATTAAAGCTATACGTTGTGATAATATGCATGGGGTTTGGTATCTCCAGACATATCCCCCCTCCCCCCAACACACACACACATACTGTATGCTATGCCACTGTTATACACAATAGGTGATTGTCAAAGCTTATCCTTTTCTAGGCACAGGTCACAGATTACATGCCTAGAAATCTCTCCCACAGATATCAGTGAGGCCCCCTCCTGAGCAAATCACACTCAGGAAATAGAATAAAAAAATCTACAAGTACAAAACAAAAACATGAGAAGTAAAGGATATTTGCCACTATCTGGTTTTAATCATCAGAAAAAAACACACACATTCACGTTAAATAAATTGGTGGGAGGAAATACCGCTCAAGTGACACAATGTAAAAAAAAATGAGGGCAACTAAGTGCATAATACACTGACATATAAAACTGGCTACTACATTTTTTGTATAATAGCTTCTAGTTGAGATTCTTAAAGGGGTATTCTCATCTTAGACAATGGGGGCATATCGCTAGGATATGCCCCCATTGTCTTATAGGTGCGGGTCCCACCGCTGGGACCCGCACCTATATCCAGAACGGAGCGGGGAGCGCTGCGCCTGGAGGACCCCAGGTTTCCGGGGGTCCGGCCACCACCAGGCGCAGCTCCCCGCGCCGCTCATAGAAATGAATGGGAGCCGGGCCGTGCATGCGCGGTCCGCTCCCATTCATTTCTATGGAGCCGACGGAAGTAGCCGAGCCAGGGAAAATTCGATGCTTCTTTGTAGCAAAAAAAAAAAGAGATACTTATCACCTCCGTTTTAAGCGCAAAGAGCCGACCCCCGCCATCTTAATTGAAGATCTCGCATGAAATCCTATGTGTGGTGACATATGTCACCACCATGGCGGCTGACGTGATTAAGGGCTGCACGAGATTTTGAGTTACTGTAGATCTTCAATCAGCTATGAACATGGCATCTGAGGGGTACAATGATGTGGGGGGGGGGCGAGGTGCAATCGTCATTGCACCCACTACTTACATAGAAATGCGCTTTGTGACTATTAATTAGTCATGAAGCAAATTTTGTTGTAAAATTCAGTGAAGCAGCCAAATTTCATTTTTCAATACTTCGCTCATCCCTGATTACTACTATCATTTTAAGCTGCAGTGATCTGTTGGTTAATATTTTATGAGAAAAAATATACACCTACAAAATGTCTGGTCTAGTTCAGGGGTGGTTTTCTCAAAAACCTTGGAAAAATATATCAATTTTGTAGGCTAGTTTTCTGGCCTAAATAAAGTTGGAGTTTATGGTGCAAGAGTCATTTAGCTGCAAAATTGGGACTTTTTGCCCCTTTTTCATATCCTTCTCCAATATCGCAAAAAGTGGGTGTGAAGAGGCAGGCCACAGATGAATGGCCTGAATTATTTAAGAACACGTTTGCCAGCAAACTAGCCCACATTAGACCAGAAATCTATGCTAGCTCCTTGGGGTTAGAATTCTTTTTCCGAATCACAGAACTCCTGGAAATGAGGCAGAATTATTACCTCTTAATTCTGACAATTTGTATCTCACGGAGGTTTGCTATTAGGACTGGCATAAGAAACACAAGTTATAATACATTTCCTTCTAATTATTAAAAAATGAATTTTGCACAGATTCTTAGCCTTAAGTCTAAAGAGAAATAAACCAGTATAACAGTAACCCGGCTACTTAAATGAGTTGCCCCATGTCAGCATTTCATGGCTTGAGATGGTAATAACCACAGTAAGTGCCACCAAGGGTGGACAAATTTATGGAAACATCCCAGTGGCCAACGCTCTTCCTGTAACTCGAATAGCAGTTAATGGGAGTCATGCAAGCAGCATAGTACAGCATGCTGCACTGCACTAACTACTGAGTTATGGAAACAGTGTACAGTAGTGTGCTGTTTGCATAGCTCCCATTCACTGCTATGGGAGTTACAGAAAAACAGCAGAGGGCCAGGCGGCTGTTAGGCCATTTTCGTAACTATATCTCCCTAGCTTACTGTGGTTATTCCCATCTAGGTGACCATGAAAAGCTGAGATGAGGCAACCCTTTTAACTAAGACTAGGTAGAAAACAGGCAGTTCAATTGACTCTTTCTGGTGGTATATTCTACAGAATGTGTCTATGTGTAAAAACATCATGAACTTGGACCCTGGGGACTGAGTTATCACAGTTTGCAATTCACATAAGTACAATTAAATTACATTACTTATGAAAGAATGTGCCTAGAAACTATTAAATATAAGAGTTGGCTTAGTGAGTGCTCTCACAATGATTTCTTCATCTTCAGTAAAGTGTCTCAGTCCCTTGAGAGAAAACTTGTAGATTACATGGAGACACTTTTATTGTGGCATTCAAAACAACAGTCAATAGTATAATGGCAAGAAAAGGAATAATCATTCAAATTTGTCTGCGGGAAAAATATATCTTGAGTAACAGCATATATTTCTCTTTGTAACAAATGGTAACCGGAGAGCTAAAAATGAACAAAATGCTGTTGCTTTCCATAATGGAGAAGCAAAACCTAATGAATTCTACATTCACTGCATGAATAAATAACAATAAATACATCTTTAAAACAGATCAATCACAAGGTGATTTTTATTCATGTGCGTTTAAGATCCACTTTTCATTTTGTACTTTTAGTCTACATTTAATGAGGTAAACGCAAAAGAAAAAAAAAACAACTAATATCATCCTATGGCCATTTCTTTAAAAGATGGTAATTTTTTAAAATACACTTGACAGCCTTAAAGTGTTATCAAGTTTTGTGAAAAATTTTGATATGTGATAGAGACACATCAAAATTTTGACCTGTGGGGATCTGAGTGCAGAGACCCCCACCGTTCACTAGAATGCCTGCAGGAGAGGAAATGAGACAGATCTGAACTGAAGAGAGAGAGCATAAAATGTGTGCTCTTCTCTCTCCACATGTTAGCAATTGGTGGAGGTCTCAGCACTCAGAACCCACCGATCAAAACTTTTGATATGTCGCTATGTCATATCAAATGATTTCTTAAAACTCTGTGACCCTTTAGATATGTGGTTTTAGCAAATAATGCCTACAGGCATCTCAATTTGATTAAACATCTCAATTTAAAAATTCTAATAGTAAAGGATAAAAGTGTACACAGATCTTATAGGGCTCCATAATAAAACTCACTGACACCACTGCCCCACTCAGTTTTCCAGTATGTTTATCAAACATGGAAATATCCAAAATGAAGCAGCACTGCCATTAAAGGGGTATTCCCATCTTAGACAATGGGGGCATATTGCTAGGATATGCTCCCATTGTCTTATAGGTGCGGGTCCCACCGCTGTGACCCGCACTTATATCGAGATCGGAGGGGGGAACGCTGCGCCTGGAGCCTGCAGCTCCCCCACTGCTCCCATAGAAATGAATGGGAGCGCACCGCGCATGCGCGGCCACTGCTCCCATTCATTTCTATGTAGCTGACGGAAATAGCCGAGCCAGTGCTTGGCTATTTTCGCCGGCCCCATAGAAATGAATGGAGGGCGGCTGCGCATGCACAGTGCACCCTCCTTCTCTTTTGGGGCCCCGATATAGGTGCGGGTCCCACCTCTGCGATATCCTAGCGATATGCCCCCATTGTCTGAGATGGGACAACCCCTTTAAGTCCAAATTGGACAATCCATAAAGTGGTGGTGCCAGCAGTGTTAGGCCTTAGCCTAGAGGCCCCTGATAATCAAGGATTTAGGATAAATACTGCAGCACTTGATGTCTTCATGGAATGCAAAGCAGGACTCCCCAGATTTCTGAATAATTTACATTTAATCGGAAGAAATTTTAATTAAAAAAATGTGTAATAAATTAAAAAGTATCTCCACACCTCACCCACTTCGCCTTCTGTTGGAAAAATCTCTCCATACAGCTTTATGTCTGTGGCTTCCCTCATTCACTGCTCAGAGCTCAGTGTATAGAAATGTATACATTTGCTATTGACTGCAATGGAACATGCATGTGGCCAAATTAGTTGGGGAGTATTATTTATTTTATATTGTGGGTATAGACATTTTACAACTTCTTTAAAAAAGATGAACTTGGTGTGCAGAAAAAAATGGTTTCCAAAATTACATTTTCATATACCCTTTCCAGAGATCCACCACTGTGAAAAACCTGCTTAAGGTTCAAGTTATACCACTAACTATACTGTACATAACACATTTCCTCTCAGATGTAAACTTCCCATAGATCTAAATTGGGGAAATTTCTTTTATGATTACACTTTACTTGTTTTGTACTATAAAATCATTTTTTCATTGGTCTTTATTAAAAATGTTCAGCCGTTTTTGTCCTACAGGGTTAAGTTTCAGTCTTTCTTCAGATTGTCATGTTGCTGTTCTGATGACTGGATGTATAGCCCTTACAGTATCTCTGAACTCCTGGCAGCTCCAAAAAAAACACTCACTTTAGCTAAATTCAAATCAAACTGATAAAAAATATGACAACCAGTGTCTATAGAAAAAAACAAATGGAGCCACTAAAGTACTATGAAAATATGAAACTCTTTATTACATCACATAAAACAGATAAAAATTTCATGTTATAAGGGGAGGGTGACAGTGCAAGAAAACACCATCCCTAGCCCATACATGGGAATATACTAGTACAATAAACACAATAATGTGAAGGTGAGCTCTAATCATACATAAAAACGACAGAGAGCAATGGACATACAAAGACGAAGGTACGCCGAAACGTGCGTCGGGGTAACGCCATCCCTGGCCCTTCATTTGGTTTTCATCGTTTCTGGTGAGCAGTGTGTTACATGTAACATTTGGGGTCGGTATTTTTTATGCGGACCTTTCTTAGACAAGCACAAGCGGTGGTTATTTACATTCATATGCCCCACACTATTGGATTTGTTCATATTTCACCCAGGATGCTCAGCTACATGTGACTATATTTCTGTACTATACGGTTTAGCCATTTTTGGTGTTGTTATGTGCATATGCATTCATGTTGTCACAAGTACCTGACCCTATACTGGTTGTTACTGCAGTGGAACATACTGTATTATAGTATGGTGTGGGACTGTCTTTGTATGTTTATTGCTCTGTGTTGTTTTTATGTATGATTAGAGCTCACCTTCACACTATTGTGTTTATTGTACTAGTATATTCCCATGTATGGGCTAGGGATGGTGTTTTCTTGCACTGTCACCCTCCCCTTATAACATGAATTTTTAATCTGTTTTATGTGATGTAATAAAGAGTTTCATATTTTCATAGTACTTTAGTAGCTCCACTTGTCTTTTTCTATGGACACTGGTTGTGGTTTGTCTCTTTGGGAGCTTGTACTGTTATTTCCATTTGAGCCAGTTGTTTGCAGGTGGCGTGGTGTTTTTGATATATACATATATATTTTCCTGCCTCGCCATTTACTTTGCACAGGGTTGATTTTTATTATTCTTTTGATAAAAAATATGGCTTAAATTAATGTTTATGAGCTGTCAAGAATTTAGAAGTAAGACAGAAACTGAACCCTGTAGGACAATGTAATAGCAAAAGATTGCCCCTGAAAGTATTCATAGCCTTTAATCTCTTATAGATGAGGGACTATTTTAAGTAACATATCACATAAAATAGTAATGACACCCAACAGCAGCGCTGGATTTGGAAAAGCCTTCCATAAACAAATACTTATTTTTTTTTAGCAAAACGTATTCTATTTTGAATAATTAGTTTACTGTATTCCATCTCCATGTACAGTAACAAAAGAGAATGTATAAACAAAAGCAGATGGTATGTAGCTTTCAAATAATAACATTTAACATATACCATTTAGTAACAGCAGATGATTTCCCTCAACTCTTGGCTCCTAGAGTTCCCTGTGCAGTGGGGCTATTTGCAGTAGATCATGAGTTTTAAGCACAAACCTCCAGCTATGTTCAAGTCTGTATGACATTATTTCCCCCTAATGATTGAAAAAGGGACAAGCAGTATCAAAATTGTACATAAAAATCATACAAGGCAAACCCATATATATTGATTGTGTTTTTCAGATGCAGCTCACCCCACCCCACTGCAATACACATGCATTTGCAGGTACCATACACTAGCATTTCTTCTTGAATTTTAATGGTGTTGTAGATGTAGGAGATTGCAAGTGGAAAATATGTAGCGTGACTAGTAAAGTGGATGAGATTTTATGTAATCCGCAGCAGAAATTGACCTGTAATCAAACAAGAATGGGCTCAAATAACAGTACTAGAGATGAGCGAGTAGTGAAATATTCGAAAGTTCGAAATTCGATTCGAATAGACCGCGAAATTCGACTATTCGACCGAATATCGAATCCCATTAAAGTCTATGGGAAAAAAATGCTCGCCACTTGGAAATCTCAATTCGACCACTTGGAGGTCACCAAGTCCACCCTGAAACCTCAGAAAAGGATGCCAACACTGCTGGAATGCAACTGGGACAGCAGGGGAAGCATGTCTAGTCGCACTAGTCGCACTATTACGCCACTATCACAGCCTCTCAACAATACACTCCAAAGACAATGTAACCTCTCTGTAAAGTGAGACCATACAAGGAAACCTTCTTTCCTCTACATTGCCATGGACCCCAAGCCAAACTAGACAAAAAAGAAGATAAAATTCTGCACCCCTTAAAATCACGTTGCCTATGACAACCACAGATGGCATAGGCAAGGGGAAAGCAAATAGACCCCACCCCTAATTGTCATTGTGTGTGTGTGTGAGATGTGGTCAGACATGTCTTCTTTAAAATGTAAAAACAACTCAAACACATGCAGAAGCCTTAAAATGCCCAAATTGTTGGCGCTTGAGATGTCAGTGACCCGACCTGGCCCAGTGTCATGTCTAGCAGGTAAAGCAGTGGGGATGTTGAGGGATGCGTAGGACCGCAAAAGGCAGGAAGAGGCCGTGGGCTGGCCAGAGGCTCATGGAGAAGGCAGGCTAGAGCCCGCAGGGCCGCATCTCTTCCCTATAACAGGCCCCCACACAAAGCTCTCCCATCGAGGGCTCTTAGGTCCTTGTTGTGAAAATATTTTAATGAGTGCGCAAAGTTAGCTTGAGGTGAGCCCTCGAAAAAATTATATGGAGGCCCAAGAGGTGAGACCTCTTAAAAATTGTATTAAGGCCCAAGAGGTGAGCCATAATAAAAATTGTTTGTAGGCCCAAGAGGTGAGACGTCTTAAAAATTGTGTGGAGGCTAAAGAGGTGAGACCTCTTAAAAATTATGTGGAGGCCCAAGAGGTGAGACCTCTTAAAAATTATGTGGAGGCCCAAGAGGTGAGACCTCTTAAAAATTATGTGGAGGCCCAAGAGGTGAGACCTCTTAAAAATTATGTGGAGGCCCAAGAGGTGATACCTCTTAAAAATTATGTGGAGGCCCAAGAGGTGAGACCTCTAAAAATTATGTGGAGGCCCAAGAGGTGAGACCTCTTAAAAATTATGTGGAGGCCCAAGAGGTGAGACCTCTTAAAAATTATGTGGCGGCCCAAGAGGTGAGACCTCTTAAAATTTGTGGAGGCCCAAGAGGTGAGACCTCTTAAAAATTATGTGGAGGCCCAAGAGGTGAGACCTCTTAAAAATTATGTGGAGGCCCAAGAGGTGAGACCTCTTAAAATTATGTGGAGGCCCAAGAGGTGAGACCTCTTAAAAATTATGTGGAGGCCCAAGAGGTGAGACCTCGATAAAATTATGTGGAGGCCCAAGAGGTGAGACCTCTTAAAAATTATGTGGCGGCCAAGAGGTGAGACCTCTTAAAAATTTTGTGGAGGCCCAAGAGGTGAGACCTCTTAAAAATTATGTGGAGGCCCAAGAGGTGAGACCTCGATAAAATTATGTGGAGGCCCAAGAGGTGAGACCTCGATAAAATTATGTGGAGGCCCAAGAGGTGAGACCTCGATAAAATTATGTGGAGGCCCAAGAGGTGAGACCTCGATAAAATTATGTGGAGGCCCAAGAGGTGAGACCTCGATAAAATTATGTGGAGGCCCAAGAGGTGAGACCTCTTAAAAATTATGTGGCGGCCCAAGAGGTGAGACCTCTTAAAAATTTTGTGGAGGCCCAAGAGGTGAGCCATAAATATATAAATTTTTTTATTTACGGAGCAATTCTACGGCGGTTAAGGAGGAGGAGGAGGAGGTGGAGGAGGAAATGGCACTTCATACAGATGGCACTTCACTTTTGGCTGCTTTCCACTGTTGGAGAAGCAAAGTCCGGGTCAATCCACTTGCTGTTCATTTTGATTAGCGTCAGCCTGTCGGCACTGTCGGTTGACAGGCGGCTGCGCTTATCGGTTATAATGCCCCCGGCTGCGCTGAACACCCTTTCTGATAGCACGCTGGCGGCAGGGCAGGCAAGCACCTCCAAGGCGTACAGGGACAGTTCCAGCCACGTGTCCAACTTGGAGACCCAGTAAGTGTAGGACGCCGAGGGATCGGGGAGGACAGGGGTACGGTCTGCCAGGTACTCCCGCAACATCCGCCGATACTTGTCCCTCCTGCTGATAGCGGGCCCCGCAGTGATGGAAGTTGCACGAGGGGGTGCCATGAACGTGTCCCACACCTTGGAGAGTGTTCCCCTGGTGGCTGTGGGCCTGATCGATGTTGAGGGACTCTGGGAGACCCTCTCCTCTCTGCCGCCAGCGATGGTGGGTGGGAAAATCTCCATCATGTTCTGCACGAGTTCCCTCTGGTATTCCAGCAATCGATTCGTCCTCTCCTCTACCGGAATAAAAGAGGAGACGTTATCTTTATACCGGGGGTCCAGGATTGCGAAGACCCAGTACAGTTTGTTCTCCACTATCCGGACAACACGTGTGTCCCGGGAAAAGCAGCCCAGCATGAAGTCAGCCATGTGTGCCAGACTCTGAATAGGCATGACCTCACTGCCCCCACCAGAAGGATCACTTGCCATTTCCTCCTCTTCCTCTTCCGCCTCCTCTCCGCCCCATCCGCGCTGAACCAATGGGACGCACACAGCCTGACTGCTACCCTCGCCGCCAGCATCCTCCTCCTCTTCCACAGCCACCTCCACGTCGTCCTCCTCCTCCTCATCCTCCTCCTCCTCCTGCAACTGCCACCGTGAAGCAGACAAAAGTGTGGTCTGACTGTGTAGCTCCGTTGCGTCTCCTCCTACCCCCGTCTCCTCTGCGTGCAATGCGTTCTCCCTTATTGCGATGAGTGATTCTTTAAGGACGCATAGGAGCGGGATGGTTACGCTCACTATAGCGTCCTCGCTGCTGACCTTCTTGGTGGACTCCTCAAAGATACGCAGTACATCGCATATGTCTGCCATCCATGGCCACTCGTGGTTGGCAAACTGAGGGAGCTGAGTTGGAGGCACGCGTGGATTCATAATCTGGTACTCCATCAATGCTCTCTGCTGCTCACACACCCTGGCCAACATGGAATAGGTGGAATTCCAGCGAGTCGGCAGGTCGCACAACAGCCGATGTTCAGGCAAATGGAGGCGTTGCTGGAGTTTTTTTAAGCTAGCAGCAGCTACAGTTGACTTCCGAAAGTGAGCGCACAAGCGCCGCACTTTCACCAGTAGCTCTGCCAGGTTGGGGTAAGTCTTTAGAAATTTTTGGACTACCAGATTAAAAACGTGGGCCAGGCATGGTACGTGATTGAGTTCGGCAAGCTCCAGAGCCGCCACCAGGTTACGGCCGTTATCGCACACGACCATGCCTGGTCCTAGCTGCAGCGGCGACAGCCACATCTCCGTCTGCTGCAATATGGCGTCCCTCACCTCTGGGGCGCTGTGCTTCCTGTCGCCCAAGCTGATGAGCTTAAGCACCGCCTGCTGACGTCTCCCCGCGCCAGTGCTGCAACGCTTCCAGCTAGCGGCTGAGGGCGATGTTAAGGCAGAGGAGGAGGAGGAGGAGGGGGGTTTATCAGAACCCATGCTGGCAATCTTGGGCGGGGGTGGTAGGTAGGCCGTCTCTGTTTGCGACCCCGTCCCCGCTTCCACTACATTCACCCAGTGTGCCGTCAAAGAGATGTATCGTCCCTGGCCGCAAGCGCTTGTCCACGAGTCGGTGGTCAAGTGGACCTTTGCGCTGACTGCGTACCTCAGGGCCCGCCTGATGTTACGCGACACGTGCTGGTGCAGGGCGGGGACGGCACTCCGGGAAAAGTAGTGGCGGCTGGGGACGGAATAGCGAGGTGCGGCAGCCGCCAGTCAGGTCTCCCCAAGCCACGGAACATCTCCAGGGCCAGCAGTTTGGAGATGTGGCAGTCTAAGGCTTGGGCTTGGGGGTGACTCGAGGCGTACTTCAGCCTGCGGTCGAACGCCTGCGAGATGGACAGTTGTTGGGACGAGGAGTGTGAAGGTGCAGGCGAAGAGGCGGGGGAAGGGGAGGCTGAAGGAGAAGGCCCCAAAGTAGCCGAGGCAGAGGCAGATGTGGAGGTGTCCTGGCTGGAGGTCTGGACCGCTGTGGCAGCACACAACAAAGGGGAAGAGGCAGTGGCAGCAAGACCGGGCGCAGGTTGTATTGCGTTTGCTCTCTCCCACTCAGCCCAGTGCTTGACTTCCAAGTGACGCCGCATGCCTGAGGTGGTCAGATTGCTCTTCTCAGAGCCCCTACTCAGTTTTGAGTGGCAGAGTGTGCAAACCGCGCTCAGTTTGTCATCCGCACAAACATTAAAAAATCTCCACACCACAGAAGTACGAGGCCTCGATGGGGGAGCTTCGCGCGACTGCCCGCTGCCGGGAACAGCTTCGGCCCTGCTGGCTGTGGCCTCACTTCTCTGTCTGGACTGTCCTCTGCCTGTGGACATCCCTCTGCCTGTGGACATCCCTCGGCCTGTGGACATCCCTCTGCCTCTGGACATCCCTCTGCCTCTGGACATCCCTCTGCCTCTTGCTGCCTTTTTCGGTGCTGCGCAGACCACCACCTCTCCACTGCTTTCCCCGCTGGACATCACCCCTGGCCAAGTGGGGTCGGTCATTTCGTCATCCACCACCTCCTCTTCCTCACTCTGCTCCTCCTCCTGCCCACTGGACATTCCAACAGCCTCCCTTGATGGCAACTGCGTCTCATCATCATCATCGCTCATGATAACAGATGCTGGTTCAGGGTCCACATCAGCAGGAGATGGCGAACACTCAAGTGTTTGGGCATCACTACAAACAAATTCCTCTGCTAGCTCCTGGGATTCTTCCGGCACATCTGAAAAAGGACCCGAAAAGAGCTCCTGGGAGGGGTCAATGGTGGGATGACTCTGTTGGCCAGGTGTGGAGGAAGGAGGGTCAGAGTGAGACTGTGTGGATGACTGGCTGGTGGACAACTGTGTGGAAGCGCTATCGGCTATCCATTGCACCACCTGTTCAACCTGCTCAGGCCTCAACAGCGGTGTAACCCGCCCCCTGCTTAACTGTCCCATAAAGGCAGGGATTCTGGATGAGTGGGATCCTGGCTGCCCCTCACCAGCACGCATTGTATCCCCACTGGCTTCAACAAGGCCCCCAACCGCATTTCCGCGCCCCCGTCCTCGTCCACGTCCTATTCCGCTAGCCCCCCTCCGCATTTTATTTTTTTTTTGGTTACAATATTTTGCCTTCACAGCCGTGTACTAACAGATCAGACGGTGTGTATTAACACCAGGTATATACAATTATTTTGCAAGAGAACGCACAGTACAGTTGCCAATGAAAAGGCCTATATATTTTATATTTCAAGGTACACAGCCGTGTACTAACTGTTCAGACGGTGTGTATTAACACCAGGTATATACAATTATTTTGCAAGAGAACGCACAGTACAGTTGCCAATGAAAAGGCCTATATATTTTATATTTCAAGGTACACAGCCGTGTACTAACTGTTCAGACGGTGTGTATTAACACCAGGTATGTGAAATTATTTTGCAAGAGAACGCACAGTACAGTTGCCAATGAAAAGGCCTATATATTTTATATTTCAAGGTACACAGCCGTGTACTAACTGTTCAGACGGTGTGTATTAACACCAGGTATGTGAAATTATTTTGCAAGAGAACGCACAGTACAGTTGCCAATGAAAAGGCCTATATATTTTATATTTCAAGGTACACAGCCGTGTACTAACTGTTCAGACGGTGTGTATTAACACCAGGTATATACAATTATTTTGCAAGAGAACGCACAGTACAGTTGCCAATGAAAAGGCCTATATATTTTATATTTCAAGGTACACAGCCGTGTACTAACTGTTCAGACGGTGTGTATTAACACCAGGTATGTAAAATTATTTTGCAAGAGAACGCACAGTACAGTTGCCAATGAAAAGGCCTATATATTTTATATTTCAAGGTACACAGCCGTGTACTAACTGTTCAGACGGTGTGTATTAACACCAGGTATGTGAAATTATTTTGCAAGAGAACGCACAGTACAGTTGCCAATGAAAAGGCCTATATATTTTATATTTCAAGGTACACAGCCGTGTACTAACAGATCAGACAGTGTGTATTAACACCAGGTATATACAATTATTTTGCAAGAGAACGCACAGTACAGTTGCCAATGAAAAGGCCTATATATTTTATATTTCAAGGTACACAGCCGTGTACTAACAGATCAGACGGTGTGTATTAACACCAGGTATATACAATTATTTTGCAAGAGAACGCACAGTACAGTTGCCAATGAAAAGGCCTATATATTTTATATTTCAAGGTACACAGCCGTGTACTAACTGTTCAGACGGTGTGTATTAACACCAGGTATATACAATTATTTTGCAAGAGAACGCACAGTACAGTTGCCAATGAAAAGGCCTATATATTTTATATTTCAAGGTACACAGCCGTGTACTAACTGTTCAGACAGTGGGTATTTACACCTGGTATACAAAAAGGGTATTGCAGGCACACAGAACCCAGAACACTAGAGCCAAATAAACTGTATTAAAAAAAAAAAAAAAGTACACAGCCGTATACTGACAGAAGATCAGATGGTGCATATACACACTAGGTATATAACAGGGTTTTGCAGCCAAAAAGAACGCAGAACAGTAGTGCCAAATATAGTTTGGTATGTAGCAGAGCACCTAATACACTAATGCCTCTCTCTGTCCCTACTCCAGCAGCTATCCCTGAATACAGCAGCCGTTCTCTGTAAAGTGTATATTGTAGTAAAGCTATCACTGTACTGCACTATAGTAGCCCTGATAAGGGCTTTTAATCACGCTCCTGCCTGTCCAACAGCTAAAACCTGTCTCTCCCTTCTCCAGCCTCTGTCCCTGACTAAGTTCACGCAGCATATGCGTACGAGCAGGAAGAGCTGAGTTTTTAATATTCGAGGTCACATGGTTTTTCCAGCCAATCCATGTAGACGCCGTTTTCGCGCTGCCAGCGTGCTCCGTGGGCCTGTCATACCCCCCCTGCATGGTGATTGGTGGAAAAAGAGCGCCAGGGAAGGTGGGAAGGGAAACGAATTCTAAGTGCGCCATCGCCGTTATACTCGATTGAAATCGAGTATGCCGAATAGCGTAGTATTCGATCGAATACCAGCTCGATTGAACACTACTCGCTCATCTCTAAACAGTACCAATCACACTATACTGACTCTAAAGTAAATCCCATTTACTCTAACCCCCTTTTGTACTTTTACTGAGGGTCAACCATAATGAATTTCAAATAAAAAAAATGTATTAAAACACTCTACAATAAAATTCAGTGATATTGTCATGGCACTGCTCCTTGTATGGGGCAGGCACAGGTGCTGCATCACTCACCCATCCTTTGCCCGATAGCCAGTCCCCAATTTGTCCCCTTTGTCTTCCAGCAGTACTTTTTCCTTTGCTGTAGGCTGAAGCCAGCACCAGGATGCAAGACCTCTTCCTGCCTTCCATAGGGCATGCATTCTCCCCAGTTCTTGAAGGGCCAGTGCACTTTAGTTCCAATCTCTGCCAACCAACGGCTGGACAACTGTGATTACTTAAGGCGCCTTTACCAAAGAAGAAGTCTCTTTGGTTATTAGCTTGCTAGTTTAACCAGTGAAGGAGTGCTATTTTGATTGTCTGCCTGTGTACTGAACCTCTGCCTGATTCTGTTACTCCGTTGTCTGCCCTGACCTTAGCCAATTTACTGTACTGACCCTCTGCTGCCTGCCCTGACCTTAGATTAATTTCACAGAATTGTACAGACTATGCCTGCCCTGACCTCTAACTTTTTTACTGACCACGAGTATTGCCTGATCCCTTGGTGCTTCAAACCGGTGTTTCTGTCCCACGTGTGTCAGCGGCCAACTACTATTCCAAGATGTAGTGGCCTGGTGAAGACCAAATCCCTGTTTAGGAGTTAAATGGGGGACTGGCAGGACTAGCCCAAAGCCAAACTATTTAGTTGGTACAGTGGGTCCGCAACCACTGTCTGTTACAGATATACAATACACAATCAAAGCTAATAGTGCAATCCTGGTCTAGTAATATAGTATACTGCGAGGGGCCCTCAAAGTCTATGTTAATGTTATTCTAACTCATTATAGCACTTTTCAATAAAATCATAACATGAATCCTAAATTAATCATAGTAGGTTGGAAGCTCCAATAGCACTTGTGCTGAATAGTTCTAGTAGGTGAAAAGCTCAGTGCCGTTTACTTGTATCATCACAGTTTAAAACCATGTTGATTATAAATAGTTCTAGTTCTGCCCTGAATAAATCAATTGCCTCATATGAAGCACTGCTCATCAACTTGGATGTCCCAGTCAATAATCCTGTTATGCTGAATGAATCAGCTTGTCCCCCGTCCTCAGAGCAGTTATGCTGCAATCTTGCCTTTCTCAGCATCTGTCCCTTCCTCCTGTGCATGCAGGATAGAAAGTTCATTGTACCTCGGAGAATGTTAATTGAACGCATACAGCACTTATTCATAGGGCAATGGTTGAAATATTGAAAAATATTAGAGGCACAGGTATGCTTGATTAGCACGATCACATATGAAATCGCACCACTGGCGTGAATAATAACTACTGCCAGAAATGTTTCAGTGCCTCCCTAGGCTCCCTCCTCAGTGGCTATATATATATATTTTTTAATACTGTGTTTTATCTACATGCATTTAACTAAATAGACCAGTGGCGTAACTACAACTGACCGGGCCCCAGAGCAAATTTTAGAATGGGGCCCCCCCTCAGCAACTTCTTCGCAACCCCCAACTCCCGCATCCCCCACTCCTGTGGCTGGTCAAAACTGCTCTCTCAGACGAGGCCCGGCAGCCGCTCCGTCCGTTTCCTACACGTATATACTATATATAATGTCATTGTATAATACTGTTGAGGGGGCCCTGACAATAAAATCTTTTAGTATTCCTCCTGAGGGGGCCCCTTGTGAGTCTGGGCCCCAAAGCAGCCGCTTCCCCTGCTTCCCCTATAGCTACGCCCCTGAAATAGACCAAGGTGTTTTCTCTAAAAATTTGACTTTATCAGTGTAATTAACGTATACCCAAATAAATAATTGATATAATAAATATTATAATCCAATAATTCATTAATGCATATTGAGAAATACTATGAAATAAAATACAATAAAAATGAAAAATATAAATGAACTGAAAATCCACATGAATTCAGATGTGGATGACCTCCACCTCTACAGTATCATCCATATGGGAATGTCATCCACATTTGAATGTTGTCATCCACATTTGTACAAGAGATCGTCATGATCTCTGTCTGGTTAAATCTTCATTTACAATTCAGCTGGATACAAAGAACAAAACAATGATCAGCACAATATTGCCAGTCTGCATAACATTTATTCCTAAAAGAAAAATCAGCTATGAATATGTGGAAAACAAATTGTGAGTAACCACAACATGCTATCTATTGTAAACCCCCACCAAAGGAGAAGGAACATATATAACTCATTGTTCTTATAAAGGACTAATCTTCATTTTAGCAAAGCAAGGCCTCCTATGCACTGATTACCAAAGAATTTCTGGACCAGGTCACTCTCCCGAATGGATGGATGAGGACTCCCCCTTCTTTTATTTGGAGAACAACACACAAACGCTTGGATCTTGGTACAGAAAACAAGCAAAAGCATGCACAGTGAACTGCAGATGATAATACATGCATTATTTCTCCAGCTGGGACCCAACGTTAAGGTGGGCATTCACCTATGACTTCCTCCCACAATACATTACATATTCAGCTTGGTTGAGTGTGTACATATTCTTAATAGAAAGAGAGAGTAAACTGCTGCCAGACCCCTCTATCTTATCTTGAAAGAATGAGACAGGTTGAAAAAAGGGGCATGACTACCATAGTGGCATACAATGTGACTGCTATGGGACCCAGGACAAGAGGGGGCCAAGTTGGGATTATCTCCTCTTCTACTGGAGGTGAAAACTTGGTCAGGACTCTACCCTCTAAAGAAACAAATTTTAGTAAATGAGGCAGTAGAAAAAATGGCCCAAGAGTCATTGAAAAAGGTTTAGGCAGAAACCCTTCTGTCCGGTGTGCAGGGCCTGGTTTGATCCTTGCTATGGGGCCCTTACTTCTCTATGTACGCCACTGGTGGAAAACCTTTTGTCCTCTGCTGTTAGTGAAGAGTCAAGGTACCCCATACACAATGATTGTTGGCTGGTCCTACCAAAATCGGCAGCTTGCATTCATAATTTGGCCGCCAGGATACGTGGCTGAAATATAGGTGCATAAATGTGCCTGTTCTAAGCTCATCTGAAACTGGCCAAGCCACAGACCAGTCTTGGGGATAACATTTGATCAAGCTCCGTGCAGACATTTCTAATGCTGTAAATAGTTCTTAAGAGCTATTTACAGCATAATCTTCTGAAGCTCAACAAAACTTAAGATCATAGTGTTCTAATGCCAATGACATATTGAAATGGACATCAGCACCCTGCTACAAATCATCTTAATTAAAAAGAGCATGTTATAAAAACTACTGTGAAATGTCCTTGGCAGTGAGAAGAAGACACTGTGTAATTGTTTTCTCTCTAAATCACCACTTATTTAAAAACATATTCATTTATGCCATATCATAATTAAAGCTAGAATAAAAGCTGAATTTATGTGACATTCTCTACTTGATTCACTGGATGTTAGGAAGTATTTACATATTGTGCCTGGAAAAGGTAAACCTGTCCCAAATGCATATCACATGTCTTACAGGTTGTTAGCTTACCCTTGGTTTACAAACGTATTAAATTGGACTATCATGACATCTGCCTTTGTTACACACTATTTATACCATCTATTAAAGTATGTTTGGGTAATATAAACTATGGGGGTCATTTATCAAATTGGTGTAAAGTAGAACAGACTTAGTTGCCAATAGCAACCAATCAAATTCCACCTTTCATTTTGGACAGCTCCTGGAAAATGAAAGGAGGAATCTGATTGGTTGCTAAGCCAGTTCTACTTTACACCAGTTTGATAAATGACCCCCTATATCCCCTATGGGTTGTATAATTCTATTCAGTTCAGATATGCAATGTACATCCTTATTTCTGCTTATGTCTGCGATCACATTGATTGCCTCCACCACCATGCTTTACACTGCATTGAGAATACACAGGGCTTTGCTATTTGCCATTGCATATTTGTCCTCATTTTTGTTCAGATACACCATTCTACTTCTCGTATAAGTTTGTAAAGACTTAAAAAAAAATATGGAACAACTTGTTCATATTCATCAATAAATACTTTTGAATTTGCCTCTGGGCTAATTGCTAAATAGGATCCAAGTATGGCTCAACAGATGAAACACCAACAGAACAGCTGAAAAAACTGGTAAGGAAATAAATAGCTAAATCTGCATGCATATCAATATAAGCTCTTGTAAAAAGCTAAAACTAGCAGAGACTATCGGGAGATTTATTAAAACTGGTGTTTTATATGGAATTTATTATTGTACGTGTATTTGAATTTACTTTTAAGCTTGGGGTTGCTATACAGACTTGCGCCATATTTATAAAAACAGCACGTAGTAATGATACACTTGTTTCAGTGAAAGTATAGCATGCCTGGAGGATGGCTGTCGTGGAACTTTTTTATGGCTTTCTAAAAAGTCGCAGTTCATAAATCTGACACAAAGGTGATCTACTCTGTGATGAAATTCTAACCATATTTTTACTGCAACCCTTTAGATAGTGCGGGAAGGCGTAGTGACAGGGATGGCCAACCTATGGCTCTCCAGCTGTTGTAAAACTACAATTCCCACCATGCCCTGCTGTAGGCTAATAGCAGTAGTCAGGCTGGGCATGCTAGGAGTTGTAGTTTTGCAAAAGCTGGAGAGCGACACGTTGGCCAACCCTGGCGTAGTGCTTAAAAAGTCACAAAGCCCCTACTTGTGACTTTTTAAAGCAAGAAGATGTGCCAGATTTCTTTAACACACGCACACCTCTAGTACTAGATTTGCACCAATTTCTGTCACCATAAATTAACCAAAACGAGACTGCCCCCTCCCTCTCATGGTTACCTATTTCAAAAGTGGCGAGATTAGTAAAAAGTCACAATTTTTGGTGCAAATGGCGTGTGCCAAAATTTGCCACTTTTTTCTATGCCTCAAAAGTGACAGAAAGCTGTAAGTAAATTATTCTGCTTATTTCTCTGATGTTTTTTTTTTTTTCAAATGATTTCATCGGACAAATTTCATGCGCCATATAAGTAGCAGTGCATGCGCAATCCATAATGAATGTGGGTTAGGATTATTTTTTTAATACAGCTCAGTATTCACCACTACTTACAGAAATGGCACATGGACGAGATTTCCATAGTCGCACATTACTAGTGTCCTTGCTCATTCAACTGCAGAGAGGGTGTAATAGGGAATATTAATTATTGGTATTTTGGGCTGTACCAATAATTAATATTCATAAATAGGCGTAAACCCGCTTTCGCTAGTTCCGCCTATTTATACCTACGTAATTTCCTACTGCCTTATACACGACCTGAAGTGCACTATAAGTACGGGCTGAAACTCTACTATAAATACACTACACACTGTATTATAAATAATAACAATATTTATTATTTATTAACAATACAGTACAACAAAACCTAACTACACTACACAATCCCGTTTAACTCCAACCGCGTTACTACCTAAACAATACACACACTCACACTTATAGATTGCAGCCCACACTCACCTACACTAAACTGTCCCTGGGATATAAAGGGTTAAATTACAGTAGAGATAAATGGAGATATAGGGAATGTATGGGATCAGGGGTTAATGGCAGGGAATTGCAAGGATATATTTGGGGTATATTGCAGGGGTTAGGGATATAATGCAGGGGTAAATTTGGTATTGGTGATTCAGGGGTATGGGATAGCTACAGGGGTTAACCAAGGGAGTATTTTGCAGGGGTTAATGGTTTGGGGTACTGGCAGGGCTGCAGGGGTTAATGCAGGGCTGGGGTATTGCAGGGGTAGCAGGGGTTAGCCTAGGTTCCACAGGGCAGGGGTGCAGGGAGGTATGGCAGGGGTTAAATGGTAGGGCAACCGGGATGGGGTTATGGCAGGGCAATCAGGGGGTACAGGGACACTGGCAGGGCAGCAGGGGTTAATTAGCAGAGCAGGGGGTACAGGGGAAATCAAGGGGTCATTGGTGGTTCAGTGGAACCAGAGGTACTCAGCCAGTCCCAGGGGGTTCTGCTCATTGTCTAAGGGGTTGCTCGTCGTCCAAGGGGGAGATCCTCTGCTCGTTGTCCCAGGGGATGATTCTTCTTGGGAGGCACGGCTCAACCTATGAGCGTAGGGCAATCAGGGTTTTTAAACCCGATCGCCCGCGCTCCCGTCTTCCCGCGCTGCCGGTGTGCGCGCTTGCGAGCGCACGTCGGCAGCGGTGTGCCCCTGGGGCTGGCGCACTGAAATGACGTCAGTGCGCCAGGCCCGAGCGCACAGGAATGCACAGGCGGAGGATCTCTTTGATCCTCCAGCCTGTGAATTGCCCTCCTATCTCCGGTCGCAGTGCCGGAGGAAGGAGGAGCACAGAGACAGGGAAACTCTTTGTTTCCCTGTCCTGTTAATTGCCCCCAGCAGCGCTGAGGGTAATTAACAGAAAGGACAGAAGATCATATCGATCTTCTGTCCCTTTGAAGTACCTGGGACTGGACTAATTAGTCCAGTCCTCAGGTCTCCAGCAGTGGGGCTATGGGGAGGGGGCACCTGGCTGCAAAATACATATATCTAGATACATGTACATGACTGGGAATCATGCACATGTATCTATATACATCTGGGAGCACAAAAGGGGGCCTATTATACAAGAGGGGGCATACAATACCACAAGTGGGGGCATATGTATATAGGATATATAAATATATAGATATAGGTGCATGCTACTGGGGGCACATGCACACATATCTATATACAGTTAGAGCACCTGGTGGATATACACATCCACCACTGCTACAGGCCTATGTCGCCGTGGGGCCACAGACCCTCAATTTGGGGCCACCCATATATGTATATACATAGGGGTATATACATATATTATAGGCTGTACCCACACTTCCTTCTACAGAGGGAAATACATTCCATTCCATGTCAATATAGCAAACGACATCAATATCAGATCGGTGGGGGTCTGACTTCGGTCACTCCCGTTGATCAGCTGTTTGTAGAGCCAGAGTGGCTCCAGTGTGCATTGTGGCCTCTTCGCAGCTTACCAAGAAAACAGTGTATAGCGGCTGTGCTTGGTATCGCAGGACAGCCTCATTCATTTGAATCGGACTGAGCTTCGCTTAGGCCATGTGACCAATGAATCTGACATCACAGGCCTAGGAAGAGGCCACAGCACACTCTGGAGCACCATAGCCTCTTCAAACTGCTGATTGGCGGTGGTGCCAGGAGTTGGAGCCCCATCTGTCTGGCATTCATGGCCAATCCTGAGGATAGGCCATCAATATGAAAATGTCAAAGAGCCCCTTTAAATTACTATTCCTGGAGTTAAAGTTCCTGAAACAGAATTTACCTTCCTACTCCACACCATAATCTCCCATATTGCCTTAAATTGTTCCTACAAGCATAATAGTGCAGCATAAGTGCACTGTCCAACGGGTGCAAATTCTTATATATTGTTTTGACATACCATACAGGTAACTGCTATTTAGCAGCTTAATAAAGAAAACATGTTTTATTAGCTGTCTGAATAATAGCTTGGTTGCCTTTAGTGTAGTTAAATGTGCTAAAGAAGACAATTATATTGTCCTATCATTTACAGAAGGCTGAGTTTTGGATCGCTGAGTGGAATTAAATCTTTAGAATAAACTTTGAATTGAGTTCCTATCACTGGCAATTGCTCCCTTTGTAAAGTTTATTAGCTATTTAATTATATTTATAATTGGAAGGCATTTCACAATCACATCTCCACCTAAATAGAGATTTCCTTTGGTTCTTGCTTCCACTGCTCAAAACAAAGATTTTGCACTTGGGTAACATTTGTACATATTTTAATGAGTTCAGGGTAGGATGTCACATTATTAGTATGATTTATATAAACTATACATTATCAGACTTTGGTTATGTATGTGCTTTATATGCTTTCTTCATGTTTTATTTAATATTAGTACAGCACATTAAATATAATATATGGCTTTCATGCTGTAGGTTTCAGGAGTGCATTCTAATTTTTACCATTACAATGAAGACCAGAAAACACTATGTTCCGTGTTATATACATCAAAGGGCTTTCTTTTACTCATATATTCCCCTAAAGACATTCTTAAAGACAATTTCCACACTAAGTATAACATTGCAGTAAATCAAAAGTTATAGAGGCTTGTAATTATACTTGTAAGGACAGAGATATTGAATTTGTTTTGTTTTATTGCTGTTTCCATTTTTACACAAGGGACATACTGGCTACACTCACCCAGTCCCACTCAATAAAATCAATAACAAGGTACATGGGTACCAATACACATTGCAATAAATGAAAGAACCAACTAGTCCTACCTCATCCAGTGTATCGCTGGCATTGGCATGATGTCCCCTGCATCTGGAACAAGGTCCCTGTGATGATGGAGAAAAAAGAATAATCAATTAAGGAAGGGATGGTGACTGTACCTGGTAAATACCTATGAGGGGGCGCTGTGCTGGCCCTGTAAGACTTAGCCATCCCAATATATAACAGGAGGGCAATCAAGGGCATTTCCCTTTAGTGCTTCCACACAGTACAACCTTTACAGTAGTTATGCCCACCTTTGTGGCCCTTCACATTAGCTATGCCGACCTTTGTGCCCCCTCACAGTAGTTATGTCCTCCTTGTGGCCCCTCACTGTAGTTAAGCCTATGTTTGTGCCTGTCACAGTAGTTATGCCAATCTTTGTGCCCCTTCACAGTAGTTATGCCCCCTTTGTGCTCCTCACAGTAGTTATGCCCACCTTTGTACCCCTTTACAGTACTTATGCTCACCTTTGTGCCCCTTCACTGTAGTTATGGCCACTTTTGTGCCCCTTCAAGTAGTTATGCCCACCTTTGTGCCCCCTCACAGTAGTTATGCCCACCTTTGTGCCCGTCACAGTAGTTATACCAATCTTTGTGCCCCACACAGTATATATGCCCATCTTTATGCCCCTTTAAAGAAGTTATGCCCTCCTTTGTGCCCCATCGCAGTAGGTATGCCCAACTTTGTGCACCCTCACAGTAGTTATGCCCACATTTGTGCCCCTTACGGTAGTTATCCCCACTTTTGTGCCTCCTCACAGTAGTTATATGCTACTTTGCCCCCCCCCCTTTGGCCCAGTGCCCTCTCCAGCTCCATTAAAGAAAAAAAAAAAACACAAATATTTCCCTGATGATCGACACATCCAGCAGCAGGACGCACTCCCACACACACATCATGTTGCTCGCTGTGCAGGGACTGGTTCCTGGGCTTTTAGCCCTCCTCCCACAGCCGGCAGCATGATGTGCTGCCTGAGGGCGAAGAGCCGGATCTAAGCAGAACAGTGAAGCAAGATGCGGAAGGCTTACTGCCTCACCATGGAAATGAACTGCCCTGCAGTGAACGGAACTGCTGGGCAGGTGCGTCTTTCCCCACATCCCCCAGCATGTGCACCCTATTGAAGTGATTTAACCCTTTCAACCCCGGGCCTGTTTTCACCTTCCTGCCCAGGCCATTTTTTGCAAATCTGACGTGTCACTTTATGTGGTAATAACTTTGGAACGCTTTTACTTATCCAGGCCATTCTGAGATTGTTTTCTCGTCTCATAAAAAAATAACAAATTTACCAAAAATTTAGAAAAATTAGCAAATTTTCAAATTTCAATTTCTCTACTTTCAAAATAAATAGTAATACCTCCAAAAATAGTTAATATTTTACATTCCCCATATGGCTACTTTATGTTGGCATCATTTTATAAATGTCATTTTACTTTTTTAGGACGTTAGAGGGCTTAGAAGTTTAGAAGCCATTTTTCAAATTTTCACCAAATTTTCTAAAACCATTTTTTTTAAGCACCAATTCAGATATAAAGTGATTTTGAGGGGCTTACATAATGAAACCCCCCATAAATGACCCCATTATAGAAACTACACCCCTCAAATTATAAAAAAAAACTGCTGTTACAAACTTTGTTAACCCTTGAGGTGTTCCACAAGAATTAAAGGAAAATGGAGGTGAAATTTCAAAATTTTCCTTTTCTGGTAGATTATTCATGTTAATATTTTTTTTCTTTCAACACAGCAAGGGTTAACAGCAAACTAAACCTCAATATACATTGCTCTGGTTCTGCAGTTTACAGAAATGCCCCATATGTGGTGGTAAACGTCTCTATGGGTTTGTGGCAGTGGTCAGAAGGAAAGGAGCGCCATACGGATTTTGCTAGAAAGGTTTTTAGGCACCATTTTGTAATTGAGAGACCCTGACGTACCCCTACAGTGGAAACCCTCAAAGAGTGACCCCATTTTGGAAACTACACCCTTCAACGAATATATTAAGGGGGGTACTGGCCACTTTGACCTCTAAGCGTTTTATGGAATTTGGAAACACTTGGCTGTGAAAATGAAAAGTTTCATTTCTTCCAATAAAATGTTGCTTTAGCCCCAATTTTTTTTATTTGCATAAGGGGTAACAGGAGAAAAGCACCCCATAATTTGTTACCCATTTTCTCCTGAATACGGCAACACCCCTTATGCTGTGGTAACCTGCTGTGGGGGCACATGGCAGGACTCGGAACAGAAGGAGCGCCATATGGATTTTACAACACAGATTTTGATGGAGTGGTTTGCAGGAGCCGTTGATTTTTATTTTTTTGAGTTATTGTCTTATGTAGGGGCTCAATTTTTGCAGGATGAGGTAAGGTTTTCATTGGTACCATTTTAGGGTACATAAGACTTTTTGATCGCTTGGTATTACTCTTTTTGTGAGTCAAGGTAAAAAAATAGCTGTTTTGGCATAGTTTTTTTTAAGCATTTTTTTTACAGCATTCACCTGAGGGGGCAAGTCATGTGATATTTTTATAGAGCAGGTTGTTACGAATGCGGCGATACCCAATATGTCTATCATTTTTATTATTGTTAAGTTTTACACATTAGATGCATTTTAGAACAGAATTAAATCTTGTTTATGTGCTGCCATTTTCAGAGAGCCATATTTTTTTAAATTTTTTGGGCGATTGTCTTAGTTAGGGTATCAATTTTTGCGGCACAAGATGACAGTTTAATTGGTACCATTTTGGATTAAATATGCCTTTTTCATCGCCTGCTATTACACTTTTTGTGAGGCAAAAGGGAAAAAAATGGCAGTTTTGGCTTAGTTTTTTTAAAGATTTTTTTACAGCATTCACCTAGGGGGCTATCTTATGTAATACTTTTATAGAGCAGGTTGTTACGGACGGGGCGATACCCAATATGTCTAACATTTTTATTTTTGGAAAGTTTTACACATTAGATGCATTTTTGAACAGAATAAAATCTTTTTTTTTGTGTTGCTATTTTCTGAGAGCCATATTTTTTTTATTTTTTGGGCGATAGTCTCAGGTAGGGTATAATTTTTGCAGGACAAGATGACGGTTTGATTGGTACGATTTTGGGGTACATACACTTTTTTGATCGCCTGCTATTACACTTTTTGTGAGGGAAGAGGGAAAAAATGGCTATTTTGGCATAGTTTTTTTTACATTTTTTTACAGCATTCGCCTGGGGGGCCTTCTCATGTAATATTTTTATAGAGCAGGTTGTTACGGACGCGGCGATACCCAATATGTGTATCATTTTTATTTTTGGAAAGTTTTATACATTAGATACATTTTTGAACAAAATAAAATATTTTTGTGTTGCCATTTTCTGAGAGCCATATTTTTTTTTATTTTTCAGGCGATTGTCTTAGTTAGGGTCTCATTTTTTGCAGGACAAGATGACGGTTTGATTGGTACCATTTTGGGGTACATACACTTTTTTGATCACCTGCTATTACACTTTTTGTAAGGTAAGGTAACCAATAAATGTCTGTTTTGGCACAGTTTTTTTTTTTACTGCGTTCACCTGGCGGGGTGGATGACGTGATATTTTTATAGAGCCGGGTGATACGGACACAGCGATACCTAATATGTATACCTTTCGTTTTTTACCTTTTTTTTTACAATTTTTTTTTTTACTTTTTTTTTTTTAAATGGCGGTTTTTCTAACTTGAAACTTTTATTATTTTTTTTTAACTTTATTTTTACTTTTTTTGCCACTTTTTTAACTTTTGGGGGTCTGATCCCCTTCACAATCCATACAATAATTTTGAATTGTAATGCATTGGCTGTAAGTTTATTACTCAGTGTAATACACTTACAGCCTGCCTCCTGTGCGATCCAGGTGGCTGGATCGCACATGCTCGCAGGGATAGCAGCCATGATGCCTAAGGAAGACATCGGGCTGCTATCCAAGCCATCGGGTCCCCGTCACAGCAGCGCGGGGGCCCGATGGCACCCCTGCTCGCCATCCTGAAGCGCCGCACACCTCATGTGCCGCGCTCAGCGCTGACCGCAGCACATGAAGGGTTAATGCGCCGGCATCTGTGTTTTCACCGATGCAGGTGCATTCAGCAGGGGTCCGGCACCTGGGCACAGCCGGACTCCCGTTGCTGAACGGGCGAGCGCAGCTCCTACACCCGCCCGATCAGCGCCGGCTCCTGTACATAGAAAAACCATGTGTTCACTGTGATTGGACGTCACAGCGATCACATGGTCAGGAGCCATGCACTACCGGTCCGGATGGCTTCTCTAAGTACCGGAGCATAAGTATGCACCGGTACTTAGAGAAATACCCTTCCGGAGGCTCGCCCTGTCCCATCACAAGAAAGGAGGCGTCACTAGAGGTGGGGAAACGGTGCTACTAGGTGCAGGGTTACCGCCCCTTGCACCTAGTAAGCCTAATTTGCATATCATAAAAGTGTATTTTTCTGAAAAACAGGGACACCAAAACGAAAATGATTACCAGATCGGGCATCAGGTGACATTTGCACATTGCAAATGTCATCCTGTTTGATATGCCCAAAACTGGTGACAGAAACCCTTTAACCCCTATGTGTCTATCATTGAGGTTTAATTCATGGATTCATATTGAATCAATAAGAAAATTGTGCTTTTGATTCAATGAACTGTATGTCGCACTTGCGGTGCACACAGCTTTCCTACAGGTCCATCTACCAGTGTTCTTAATAAAGATTGCAGGTTAGGCTGGATGATAAAATTTGGATGTATTGCTAGACACTATTATTTAACTTCTTTTCTTTTTGGCACAATTTTGGAGCATATTGCAACATTTTCTACCACCCCTGCCAGCTAAGCCACACTTCTTGTCTAGTGAGGTTCAAAAAATTTACAAATTTTTCTTAGTAAATCTCCATGTCCAATCATGACCGACAACAGCACAAACAGAGCAATCAGCAATGATAAAATGATGCTGCTCAGCATGATTACTGTATCATGGGGATTTTTAATTTGGCTATTGACCTGGATTGTAGGCATATGCACATTTTTGCAATCTTTTTATGACTGCAAATTGATTCACTTTGCCATTGGTCTGTTCTATAGAAATTAATAGGGTCCACTGACTCAGTCATGATCATTTTTTGTTCTACTAGAATATAATGTCAGTGTGCCCAAGTGCTAAGAGACCTGAAGAATCCAAAGCAGAATTCGGTCCAAACTTTAGGAAAACTTCAAATCGACATGAATCCGAATGTCCTTGCGTATTGTGGTAACCAGTCAGTTGTTCTTAAAGTGGCAGCTGCATGTATAAAAAAGTGAAAATAAGAAGCCCGGGAACACGACATGACCCATAATGCTGTGCAGCCAGCCTATAGGCAGGTAGCCATCACCTGTGATGTCACAGCCCTATTAAACTCTCATCCCGCACGGTCTCCGCCATTGGCCTGTGAGCTGAGCATAAGGAGAGATGTGGCAAGTGCTCATGCACTAGGGACAGTGTTGCTGCAATAATCCAGCAGCCATGTTTGATCCATCCACCATGTTCGGCCATCTGGTCTTAACCCTAATAATCTTAAAAGCAAAATGCCACTAGGTTCATAGTATGTCACATGTGTTATGGTCATCCCTGTTATGGTCATCCCTGTCCACATAGAGGTCCTGTCCTGTCCTGGCCACTGATGGAGGGACATGTGACCAGGCAAATCACCACCATGTGATGTCTCCTCCATTCAGATACGCTGCACCTGCCATCTGCATTTGTTCTGTTTGGAGTTTAGTACAGGTGCAATGTGTTTGGAGCAGTGCAGCTGTTTTTTCTGTCCTGCGACACCCCAAAAAATGGGTTTATGTCACCGACAGAATTGACAGACTGATTAACTATACTATTATAGTGTGAAGGATGCAAAAGAGGTGTTTTGCACCCCCAAAAATTGCTATATGTCAACGACAGAATTAACAGCCAGATTGAGTATTGTTTTTCTGTGTCATGAATGTAAAGGAGGTGTTTTGCACCCCAAAAAATGGTTGTAGGTCACCGACAGAATTAAGAGACTCATTAACTATATTACTACAGCGTGACGGATGCAAAAGAGGTGCTTTGCACCCAAAAAATGGCTATAGGTCACCAACAGAATTAACAGCCGGATTAAATATTGTTTGTCTGTGTCACGGATGCAAAGTAGGTTTAAAAAATGGCTATAGGTCACCCATAGAATTAACAGCACAATTAAGTATTGTATTTATGTGTCTGTGGCGTAAAGGAGGTGTATTGCACCCACCAAAAATGCCTATAGGTCACACACAGACTTCACAGCCAAATTAAAAGCCTAACACTATCCCTCACTGCAGCAGTGTCCTGTCCTTACACTAGTTACAGCAGAATGGTGGCGCAATATGTGATCCAGCATTTGTGTATGCAGGGCCACATGCTGCGCTGGCCAATCACAGCCATGCCAATACTAGGCATGACTGAGATGGCTTCAGAGTGCCCACAGCTTAAAAGCTTGTTGATTGGCTGTGCTACAGCTTTTCAACAAGCTTTATTTATCATCTGAACACCGAACATGGACTTTCTTGGCAAAGTCCGTGTTTGGGTTCAAGTACGCAGACACTGTAATATTCGGTACAAACCTGAACATTCCGATCCCGGTTTGCTCATCACTAAATAACCAGAATAACAGACTGAACTGGATGGACAGATGTCTTTTTTCAGCCTTATAAACTATGTTACTATTTCACCCTTTACATTGCAAAGAGTAAAATCTGCAGCAAATCTGCCCTCAAATTTCTTCAGATTTTTTTTTCTACAATGTATTCTCATTTCCTTGAATTGTAATACAATTTTATTGCAGAACATACATACATGGTCTTAATTTGCACTTTGGAGAAAGGGAGCCTGAACAGGGCGAATCCAATACGGCTTTTCTGAGAACAGCTTTCCTTTGCTGTAACTAATCTTGTCCACTGATATGTAATCACATAAGGAATTATGCTAGAAGCTTATCTGAGTGTAGCTTATGGGAGATATAGTACAATTATCAGATCTTTGTAGTAGGAGTAAATCTGATTGATTTTGCAGTCTGTGTTAAATTTGGTAATATCAGTAAGCTAGTCAGTTATCAGACAGGCCAATTGTATTTTTAATTTTATTTTCACTGCTTGTTATTCAGACAAATAAGGCATTTTTTCATTGCTAAATGTTGTTTTTTTATTATATATTTTTACCTACAAATTAAAAGCCACAGAATACTCTGAATTAGTAATCCACATCATTATTTTTTAGAAAAAGAAAATACTATAAGAAAGACCCATAGGATATCATTCAAAGCAGCCACGCTTGCAATGCATCTGGGCTACCACTTTTGAGAACCACAGGGCCGTACGGGCCGCAGTGGGCTCTAATTAAAGTAATGAGACCGCACTGTTTAGTCAGTCTGAATTCTTGATGGCCGCATGGCACTGTCACGCGAGGTCGGCGTCACGCTCCCTCTGCACGACATCGCCGGACCTCTCCGCCCCCCTAGAGATGGGCAATAGGGAATTGAAGTGCTGGTCTTGTCAGCCAGCACTTCATGAGTTAATTCTCTGTTTGGGTTTAGCCATGTGGTGCTGATCACACCACATGGCTACTTTACATATTGTTTGGACAGCTTGCTCCGCCTCAGGTCATGTGATGCTGGCCACATCACATGATCCTGGGCGGGCTATTTAAAGATGGCAACTGCCTCACTCAGACGCCTGTGATTAGTTTATACCTTTGATCAGTGCTTGTGCGACCTTGTGTTTTGGATTTGCTATTTGGACTCTGACTTTGGACTTGGACTTGGACCTCTCTTCTCTTGACCCCTGGTATTTACGCTATCTCCTGTGTTTGACCCGGCTTGCTGACTACTCTATCATTGTGTTTGTTCCGTCTGTGTTTTGTCTATCCCTGTGTTCCCTTTCCCTCCCTCTGCACTTACCCAGTATAGGGAACGTCTTTGTGGTTGTCCGCGGCCGCCTAGGGCCGTTTGAGGCAAGTAGGTAGGGAAAGAAGGGGGGTTTCAAGTACAGGGCACACCTTCCCTTGTCTCCCCCGTGACAGTATCACAGGCTGTATCATATGGAGCAATTGTGGGTGCTCACGGATCAGGTTCAGGGTATGGCGCAGATGATCCAGGACCTGGCCAAGAGGCTCCAACATCAGGAGCAGCTACAACCTGCACTAGTAGCGGCCCCCTCCACATCTAACTCCATTGTGGAACCTCATGTTAAATTGCCGGATAGGTTTTTGGGGAACCGGAAAACTTTCCGTTCCTTTAAGGAGAGCGTAAAATTGTATTTTCGTTTACGTCCTTACTCCTCGGGTGTCGAGCAGCAGCGGGTAGGAATAATTATTTCCTTGCTGCAAGGTGATCCGCAGGAATGGACCTTTTCTTTACCGCCTGACTCCCCAAGCTTGCAGTCTGTGGAAGCATTTTTTCAGGCCTTAGGCCTATTATATGAGGAGCCTGACTTGACTTCTGTAGCTAAGACTCAGCTCAGAGACATTCGGCAGGGTAACCGTCCAGTAGAGGATTACTGTGCTGAGTTTAGAAAGTGGTGTGTTTCCTCTGGATGGAATGACCCAGCTTTGAGAAGCCAGTTTAGGGTGGGGCTGTCTGACCATCTTAAGGACTTACTTGTCAGTTACCCTACTCCTGACACCCTAGAGGCGACCATGACACTAGCCATTAAACTGAATCGTCGAGTGAGGGAGAGACGGAGGGAACGTTCAGATATTCCTCAGGTTGTCGTCCTGTCTGAATCCCCTCTTCTGAGTCAACCTTCTACCAGGCTCCCGGAGGAGTCCATACAGTGGGGAGGAACTTTGAGAGATCAGAGACGCTTGAATGGAGCCTGTTTCTACTGTGGTGAGACGAACCACTGGCTCCAGCAATGCCCGAAACTTCTGCCCTCTAGAGAGCTTTCTGCCGGAAGTAAGGTAACCCCAGCGGTGGTAAGGAGGAAAGTATTATTACCTATCTCCATTGCGTACAACCAACTCAGGGGGTCCGGTTAGGCTTTTGTTGATTCTGGTTCTGCCATTAATTTTATTGATTTTGATTTTATACAATCTGTGGGGATTCCGCTAGTTCCTTTAAGGGAGGTGATTGAAATTATCGCACTGGATTCCACTCCATTGAATAATGGGAGAGTGGAGTTTTGTACTCCTGAGGTTGTATTAACTGTAGGAATTACCCATACCGAGACTTGTTCCTTCCTTGTATTAAAGGATTTACTGTACCTGCCGACCTTGTTTTAGGTCTGCCATGGTTACAGGACCACAACCCTGTGATCAACTGGTCGGTAGGTGAATTGGAAAAATGGGGAATGAATTGTGACAAATGTTGTAGATCAGTATTGCTGTTTGGAGGTACCACTGAGTCTCTTTCCTTGCCCAAGTATATCGACGATTTTTCGGACGTTTTTTCCATGTCCGAGACTGAGTTCCTCCCTCCTCACCGGCAATATGATTGCGCCATCGACCTTATTGAGGGATCCAAATATCCCAAAGGTCGCATTTATAATCTCTCTACTCCTGAACGTCAGTCCATGAGGGATTATCTCAAAGAGAGTCTGGCCAAGGGTCACATCCGGCCTTCAGTTTCTCCCATGGGGGCAGGTTTTTTCTTTGTTGGTAAAAAGGATGGAGGATTGAGGCCCTGTATCGATTACAGGGAGCTCAATAAAATCACTGTTAAAAACAGATACCCGTTGCCCCTTTCCTGACTTGCTGAATCAGGTCCAGGGGGCCTGTTGGTTCACCAAGCTGGATTTGAAGGGGGCATACAACCTAATCAGGATTCGTGAGGGGGACAAATGGAAAACTGCTTTTAATACCCCGGAAGGTCATTATGAGTACTTGGTAATGCCTTTTGGGTTAAGTAACGCTCTGGCAGTTTTCCAAAACTTTGTCAATGACATTTTTAGACCATTTATTGGGAAATTTGTAATTGTCTATATTGATGACATCCTGATTTTTTCTGCAGACTGGGAAAGTCACGTATCTCACACCAGGCAAGTGCTGGAGGTGTTGCATGAAAACAAGTTGTTTGTTAAAGGGGAAAAGTGTACCTTTGGTGTTCAGGAAGTGGCCTTTTTGGGATACATTCTCACCCCTTTTTCTTTCAAAATGGACCCAGTTAAAGTACAGGCCATTGTGGATTGGGTGCGACCTTCCTCTTTGAAGGCGCTCCAGCGATTTCTGGGGTTTGCTAATTTTTATCGCAAATTTGTCAAAAATTTTTCAGTGGTAGCCAAACCCATTACGGATTTGACTCGCAAGGGGGCTGATCTGGTCAATTGGCCCCCTGCAGCTATTGAGGCCTTTGAAAGGTTAAAGCAGTGTTTTATTAATGCTCCTGTGTTGGTCCAGCCTGATCAAAGTAAGCCTTTTGTAGTTGAGGTGGATGCGTCTGAGGATGGTGTGGGGGCTGTACTGTCCCAGGGGTCTTCCACCTTAACTAATCTTATGCCATGCGTCTTCTTCTCCCGCAAGTTCTCTCCTGCCGAGAGGAATTATGATATTGGGAATAGGGAGTTATTTGCAATCAAGTGGGCATTTGAGGAATGGCGTCATTTTTTTAGAAGGGGCATTACGGTCCTCACGGATCATAAGAATTTAATGTTTTTAGAATCGGCTAAGCGATTGAATCCTAGACAGGCGAGGTGGGCTTTGTTCTTTACTCGTTTTGATTTTTGTGTTACCTTCAGACCCGGGAGCAAGAATGTTAAGGCCGATGCCTTATCCCGAAGTTTCCAGGCGTATCAGCCTCCTGACGTCCCTCCTGAGCCCATCCTGCCAGCTGATATCATCGTGGCCGCTACCTCATCTGACCTCGCTTCTGAAATCTCGGCAGGACAACATCTTTCTCCCATTGGTACCCCCAATGACAAATTGTTTGTGCCGGCTCATTTGCGGTTACGACTGCTGGGTGAGTGCCATAATTCTGTTTTGTGTGGACATCCTGGCATCAATGCCACCAAGGAGTTGGTCTCTAGGCAGTATTGGTGGCCGTCAATCTCTAGAGATGTTCAGGCTTTTGTAACTGCGTGTAACACTTGTGCCAGGTCCAAGAATTCCAAGACACGACCTATGGGTGAGTTACATCCTTTACCCATACCTAGTAGACCTTGGTCACATCTGTCCATGGACTTTATCACGGATTTGCCGTGCTCTGAGGGTAAAACCGTGATATTTGTGGTGGTTGACAGATTCAGCAAAATGTGTCATTTTATTCCTTTGTGTAAATTACCCTCTGCGAAGGTCTTGGCGTCCGTGTTCATTGATAATATTGTCAAACTGCATGGTGTTCCTGAGAATATCGTTTCTGATAGGGGAGTACAGTTTGTGTCTTGGTTCTGGAGGACGTTCTGTAATAAGATTGGTATCTCTTTGTCCTTTTCATCAGCCTTTCATCCGGAGACCAATGGTCAGACTGAACGTCTTAACCAATCCGTTGAGCAATATCTCAGATGTTATGTTTCTGATAACCAGCATGTGTGGGCCAGATTCCTGTCTCTGGCTGAGTTTGCAATTAATAATCGTGTTAATTCATCCTCTGGGATGTCGCCGTTTTTCTGCAATATGGGTTTTCATCCACGCTTTAGCTCCTTTTCCCCATCTGCGTCGGTTGTCCCAGAGGTCAATGATTTTTCTCAAGAACTGTGCACAGTTTGGGCACAGGTTCAGTCGAACCTGGAAAAGGCCCAAGGAGTTCAAAAAGCTAAGGCTGATAGAAAACGTTCTAAGGGTGTGAATTTTAAGGTTGGGGATAAGGTATGGTTATCAACTAAAAATCTCAACATGAGGGTACCATCCTACAAGTTTGCACCTCGCTTCATTGGTCCTTACAGGATCACCAAGGTGATCAATCCGGTTTCATTTAGGTTATGTTTACCCGACTCCCTTCGTGTTCATAATGTTTTTCATGTGTCTTTGCTCAAACGTTATGCTGCTCCCGTTGGTCCTGAGGAACAGTCTCCACCTCCGGTTGAGGTAGCAGGACAAATGGAGCATAAGATTGCCAGAATTTTGGATGTGAGAAGGGTCCGGAATTCGTTCCAGTACCTCGTACATTGGAAGGGGTTCGGTCCTGAGGACAGGTCTTGGGTACCGTTGACCAGGATGCATGCAGACTCGCTCATCCGAAAGTTCCATCTGCAGCATCCCGATAAGCCTGCTCCCGCTGGTAAGGGTCCGGTGGGCCCTCGTGAAGGGGGGGGGTACTGTCACGCGAGGTCGGCGTCGCGCTCCCTCTGCACGACATCGCCGGACCTCTCCGCCCCCCTAGAGACGAGCAATAGGGAATTGAAGTGCTGGTCTTGTCAGCCAGCACTTCATGAGTTAATTCTCTGTTTGGGTTTAGCCATGTGGTGCTGATCACACCACATGGCTACTTTACATATTGTTTGGACAGCTTGCTCCGCCTCAGGTCATGTGATGCTGGCCACATCACATGATCCTGGGCGGGCTATTTAAAGATGGCAACTGCCTCACTCAGACGCCTATGATTAGTTTATACCTTTGATCAGTGCTTGTGCGACCTTGTGTTTTGGATTTGCTATTTGGACTCTGACTTTGGACTTGGACTTGGACCTCTCTTCTCTTGACCCCTGGTATTTACGCTATCTCCTGTGTTTGACCCGGCTTGCTGACTACTCTATCATTGTGTTTGTTCCGTCTGTGTTTTGTCTCTTCCTGTGTTCCCTTTCCCTCCCTCTGCACTTACCCAGCATAGGGAACGTCTTCGTGGTTGCCCGCGGCCGCCTAGGGCCGTTTGAGGCAAGTAGGTAGGGAAAGAAGGGTGGTTTCAAGTACAGGGCACACCTTCCCTTGTCTCCCCCGTGACAGGCACCTTCTGTATCGCAATACTCAAATACAGCAAAGCCACATCGCAAGTGCCACATGACAGTGCCCTGTGGTTGTACCCTTACTGTTACTGACAAATTGCACAGACAACTACAAGGTAGGACAGGAGTCACAAGTTTCATGCTGTTAGGATACTTTAAATGCACTTTGGTATTGTTATCCTGAAAATATTGCAAGCCAACTCGACATTATCTGAGGGGAGATACTTCTCTATTTCCTTTTGAAAGTTGCATATTTGTAATGTAACGTGAATTCAACATATTTGAGCATGAATAAGCTTACACAGGCTTAGTGAATAAATATACTTTTAATTTACTATGATTAAATATAAGCTAAAACTTAGAACTCACATACAGAATAGTAAAAAGTAAGTAATCATCACTAGCCTAAATATGGGGTAGGGATCCGGTCGGGCATGCAATAACACATGGCTGTCTACCACGTTATAACACATGACCGACACCCCAGGGTGTACAAGAGATAGGGCAAATAATACTTACATCCTACCTAGGATGAAGTGCCTGGTCGAATCCCAATTAATTTGTTAGTGCAGACCACACTTATTCTCATCAGCCCCTCCTTCAGACATCACGCATGTCTCTGAGATCACTCAGGAATGTGTTCTTATCAGCACAATGGGGAATGGGTACTATCTCTAACCCACTTCATTACAAGAAAAACTTGTAAACTATTACACAGAGTATTAAACATAATTAACCCCTTAAGGACCCAGCCATTTTTCACCTTAAGGACCAGGCCATTTTTAGCAAATCTGACATGTCTCACTTTATGTGGTGATAACTTTAGAACGATTTTACTTATCCAGGCCATTCTGAGATTGTTTTCTTGTCACATATTGTACTTCATGTCAGTGGTAAATTTGAGTCAAAATATTTCATTATTATTTATAAAAAAATACCAAATTTACCAAAAATTTAGAAAAATTTCCAAATTTCCAAATGTCAATTTCTCTACTTTTAAAATACATAGTAATGCCTCCAAAAATAGTTGTGACTTTACATTCCCCATGTGTCTACTTCAGGTTTGGATCACTATGAAAATTACATTTTATTTTTTTGGGACGTTAGAAGGCTTAGAAATTTAGAAGCAAATCTTGAAATTTTTCACAAAATTTCCAAAACCCACTTTTTAAGGACCAGTTCAGGTTTGAAGTCACTTTGTGAGGCTTCCATCATAGAAACCACCCAAAAATAACCCCATTTTAGAAACTACACCCCTCAAGGTATTCAAAACTGATTTTACAAACGTTTTTAACCCTTTAGGTGTTCCACAAGAATTAAAGGAAAATGTAGCCAAAATTTCCGAATTTCACTTTTTTGACAGATTTTCCATATGAATCATTTTATGCTGAGAATAAAGCAAGGGTTAACTGCCAAACAAAACTCAGTAATTATTACCCTGATTCTGTAGTTTACAGAAATGCCCTATTTGTCATCGTAAACTGCTGTACAGGCACACGGCAGGGCGCAGAAGGAAAGGAACGCCAGGGCAGATTTCACTGAAAAAAGTTTAAGTTGCCATGTCACATTTGATGCACCCCTAGAGTAGGAAACTCCAAAAAACTGACCCCATTTTGGAAACTACGGGATAAGTTGGCAGTTTTGTTAGTGCTATTTTAGGCCTCGTCCACATTTCAGTATTATTTCACATCCGCGAAAATCACGGACATGTGTATTCCGTGATTCTTTCCGTGACGGATCCGTGGATGATCCGTGGTTCCGTATTTTACGGTCCGTGTGGCATCCGTTTTTTACGGACGTAGCTCAGGAAACAGGTTTTTCTTTTTTCCCTAATAATTGATTGTGGCCTTATATAATCCTGTGCATATGTGCTTTCTAATGACTTTTTCACCAGCACCCTGAACTTGGCTGTACTACTTTGGCATTTTCCTCTGCAATGTCTGCTAGTCCAATGTGTTCTGCTTCGGTTGGGCAGGTTTTAATTGCCTGGCTTATTTCACGTCGCTTTGGTCGACGTCGTTTTGCTGTTTCTGATGAACTGCAGAGGCGTCGGAGGATGTGGGTTCATCCGCTTGTTGCTCAGAGGGAAACCAAAGGTCATTTCCATACCCTCTATGATGACCTTCGCAGGCATCCTGACAAGTTTGTGGCGTTCTGTCGGCTCTCCATTCGGTCGTTTGATATACTTTTGGAGAAACTACGGCCACATCTGACCTATTCAGACACCTGTTTGCGGCGGTCCATTTCTGCTGAGGAGCGACTTCTTGTGACTCTCAGGTATTTATTAATGTTTTTTTATGTTTGTGTATATACTGTTCTATCTCTCTATATATATATATATATTTGTATTGTTAAAATTTCTCGCCAGCACTGTATATGAAATGCTAGGTGCAGTGCCTGTAGTTCTGAAAAAAGTTCCATACAATAAAAAGCACTAAAATAGCCACCATTCTCTGACTGAAGTTTAAAAAGCTGAGTAACTGTATTCACTCATATGTTTTATGCGACGTTTTGGCTCTGACTTTGCCTTTCTCAAGCAGTATTGATAGTGTTCAATTGCTGCTTGAGCAAGGCTCAGTCTGAGCCGAAACGTCGCCTCAATCATATGGGTGATTAAAGTTTCTCAGTTTTTTTCTCTTAAGTCAGACACTGTGTGCTTGTATTTTTTTAAATAGATATGTTTGTATATATGTATATATGTTTCTATGTGAAAATTTCCAAAATATATATAGATATAGAGATATCAAGGATTAGACTTAGAGCAGCACCACCAGTATACACAGTCCGGAGTGCTCACGGTCAAGATGCAACCATCCATCCATCAAATATCTTCAAAAAACGACTGTAGCACATCCATGGAGTAAGTGAAATGTGGTAGTTTATTCACCAATGCGACGTTTTGGTCCACTTGCTGGGACCGTTTTCAAGCCGCTTGAAAACGGTCCCAGCAAGCGGACCGAAACGTTGCATGGGTGAATAAACTACCACATTTCACTTACTCCATGGATGTGCTGCAGTCGTTTTTTGAAGATATTAGATATAGATATATATATATTTTTTTTTTTATTGTAGCTGGGTTTATTTTGGTTTGTGGATATATATTGACATTTATATTTTCTGATTTATATTTTCTGACAATCTGATTTTGTTTCAGGTTTCTTGCTACAGGGAATTCTTACGCCTCCTTGCATTTCGAATTTCTTCTTGGGAAGTCAACTATTGCGAAACTTGTTGTGGAGACCTGTCGTCATATTTGGGAGACACTACAGGAAACAGTCTTGCCCACACCTACAAGGCAGAAGTGGTTGGAGATTGCACATGGTTTCCAGGAAGCTGCTAATTTCCCAAACTGCATAGGGGCTCTGGATGGGAAACATGTTCGGGTTAAAAAGCCGCCAAACTCTGGGTCCCGATACTACAATTACAAATATTATTTTTCAGTTGTACTGTTAGCTGTTGCAGACAGCACATATCGTTTTGTAATTGTAGACATTGGGGCCTATGGAAGTGCTGCTGATGCACGCATCTTCAGCACTTCCAGGATGGGTCGGCGGCTTCTGACCAATCAGCTCAATCTGCCTGAGCCATGTCTACTTCCAGGATCGTTTGGGCCACCTGCCCCATTTGTTTTGGTTGCTGATGAGGGCTTTGGCCTGAGTCAGAATGTTTTGCGCCCTTTTGCTCGACGTGGGTTAGACACCAAAAGACGTATATTCAACTACCGACTCAGCAGAGCAAGACGTTACGTTGAATGTGCTTTTGGCATCCTGACTGCAAAGTGGCGAGTTATGTTAAGTTCAATGCAATTGGCGCCACAAAATGTTCAAGAAGTGATAAAAGCATGTGTGATTTTACATAATTTTGGTAGAAGCTATGATGGTGCTATCTACCTGGATGAAGAGTCCTTATTGCCACACGCATCCATCCCTTCTGTGTTCCATTCCGCAGCTAGACCTGCCAACTCTGGTCTTCGTACTCGGGATTTGTTTGCGGATTATTTCATGTCTCCCCAGGGATCAGTTCCATGGCAACGTGATTTTGTTTCAAGTGGCTGTTAATTATAATTTGTTATGCAATAAAATTGTCTAATTACTTTTTGGTTGTTTTGTGTTTATATTAAAATCTTGGGGAATTTGCGGGGTTTGATATACTGCCCAACACAATGCATAAACCTAACAGGTCACACCATTTAATTGAAAACCAATTCTGGGGACTACCTCTTGATGCTCATCAAGAGAATGGCCGGAGTGTGCAAAGCAGGACAGGTCTAAAATACGACATGTGTTATTTGTTTGTATTGATGCCTTCAGTGTGATTATACAATTTGCATTGTCATGACCAAAATGCAAATTTAGAGACGGAGAAGGTGTGCCTAAACTTGTGTTCTGTACTATATGTGTATTCTTATACGGCACATGTGTGTACAGAATAGAGCTCACACATCTGCAGATTTCTAGTTATTATTTTTAGAGATGAGCGAGTAGTGTTCGATCGAGCTGGTATTCGATCGAATACTACGATATTCGGCGTGCTCAATTTCTTTCGAGTATAACGGCGATGGCGCACTTAGAATTCGTTTCCCCTCCCACCTTCCCTGGCGCTCTTTTTTCACCAATCACCATGCAGGGGGGGTATGACAGGCACGCTGAGCACGCTGGAATCGCGAAAACGGCGTCTACATGCATTGGCTGGAAAAACCATGTGACCTCGAATATTAAAAACTCAGCTCTTCCTGCTCGTTCGCATATGCTGCGTGAACTTAGTCAGGGACAGAGGCTGGAGAAGGGAGAGACAGGTTTTAGCTGTTGGACAGGCAGGAGCGTGATTAAAAGCCCTTATCAGGGCTACTATAGTGCAGTACAGTGATAGCTTTACTACAAGATACACTTTACAGAGAACGGCT
>ONZH01002477.1:0-41269 GCA_900303285.1 Rhinella marina
ACAAAAAACCAGCCAACCATGAGAAACACAACAGCAATAAGCCAGAATTTTTTTTTTTTTTTATAGGACACATCAGGCGTAAGTGGCTCAACGCTCATAACAGCAAATCTGGCCTCATATACCGGGCGAAACAACCGGAACGCCAGCGCCCTATCATCTGAACCTCAGATTCTGACAAACCGGCCCTAGCCGCCTCTGTTGCGGCCCCGATCCTAAATGAATGAGTCCCAAATCACCAGGAGAGACCCCCGCTCGTAACAAGCAGGCCCGAAATACAGACACAAAACTGGAATTTCGTGAGCGGGGAGCCATCCTGGTGAGATAGGAAATGCGAACCCTGGACCCGGAGGGCGGAGTACTCCGCCACCAGCTGAACCAGACATACAGGGCCCGGAACCGGCAGCAGAGGAATCCACGCCCCACGCCCATACTGGTCGGTCTTAGAACGCCGGATACGAATCCGCAAAGAGCCATTAGCGAGACAAATGTCTTCCAACAATAAACCTCCAGGCTGAGTCCGTGAAGCCGGGACCAACTCCCCGATACGCAAAGCGCCAAAAAACGCGAGGCAAAACCCAGCCGAGAACAGAGCAGACTCAAATTTGGACCTGCACACGAAGGAGCAAGCCGAAATAAGGTCGCCCAACAGTTTTAAAAGAAATAGGCCGTCTGCTGTCCACCCGAACCACTTCCTTCTTCCACCCTTTTAACGCCTGGCGAATTAAAAAATGCTTGGTGACATCGGGCCAGCAACACATCTGAAAGTAAAAAGCAACTCCCGCTAAACGCCGCTGCGCAACCGCCGCCGAACACCCCGCAGCCCGCAGCTGGAGGAGGAATTCCACCGTCACTTCCAACCTAGCCGAACACAGGCCGGCTACGTCCCTGGAACCCACGAGCGCCAGCCAGCCCACCCACGCCTTACCATGCGATCTCCAAGTGGCCGGGGAAACAGATGCTCCAATCAAGGACATCAGCTGAGGTCCACCAACTCCCACAGGAAATCCGGGCACTCCTGGCCAGCCAGATCCGCCTCCGGGTGAAGGGTTCGGAAAACCTGCCAATTACAGCGAGATAAAGCATCAGCCATAGCATTTTCAACACCTGGAACGTGCCTGGAACGAAAAAATATATTATGCTCCAAACACCTCAGAACTAGATGCCTAAGTAACGCCAAAACCGGGAAGGACGAAGATGACAAGCTATTCACCCCATGCACAACAGACATATTGTCCATCCAAAAACAAACGCGGCAGTTGGCCAAACTCGCCCCCCAGAGCTCCACCGCAACAATGATGGGAAAGAGCTCAAGCAACGTTAAATTACGGCAAAGACCCGCCGAAACCCACGAGGAGGGCCAGGAGGAAAAACACCAGCGCCTGCCGAAAACAACCCCGAAACCGCAGGAACCAGCCGCATCCGAAAACAGCCCCAGCTCACCATTCGACCGCTCCGGAGCCATATAACACGTACGGCCATTGTAGGAAAGAAGAAAACTACGCCAAACCAACAAATCCGATTTCAAAGACTTCGTGACCCTAATACGATGAGAAGGGCACCTAACCCCTCTAGTGGCAAGCGACAATCGTCGTGAAAAAACCCGGCCCATGGGCATCACCCGGCAGGCAAAACATAACAGACCCAGCAGAGATTGGAACCGATGAAGGGAAGCTTTTTTAACCGCCAGGAAACCGTCAATCAGCTGCATGAGCCGCTGCAACTTATCAGCCGGGAGACGGAAAACCATATCCACCGTGTCAATCTCAATTCCAAGAAATGACAAGCATGTAAGCGGGCCCTCCGTCTTCTCGGCAGAAACCGGCACCCCAAACCGGGCCATGAGGGTCAAATAAGTATCCAAAAGCCTCTGGCACTCCTGAACCGACTGAGCAACGAACAAAAAATCGTCTAAATAATGAATAATGGAACTGGAACCCGACTCAAACCTAACCACCCACTCCAGAAAGGAGCCGAACAATTCAAAATAATGGCAGGAAATAGAACACCCCATGGGCAAGCAAGTATCGTAATAATAACCCCCATCCACGAAACAGCCCAACAGGTGAAAACAATCAGGGTGAACCGGGAGAAGTCTAAACGCTGACTCAATGTCAGATTTAGCCAGGAGGGCGCCCCGACCGCCAACACCAACCAAGCGAACCGCCTGGTCAAAGGAAACATAGGAGACCGAGGCGTCCTCCTGGGAAATTGCATCATTAACCGACGAACCCTTGGGGTGGGAAAGGTGATGAATTAAACGAAATTTGCCAGGCTCTCACTTGGGAACAACGCCCAACGGGGAAACCCGCAAATTAGAAAAAGGCAATTCAACAAAAGGGCCCAAAATCCTACCCAAAGCAACCTCCTTAGCGATTTTTTCCCAGAGAACCTCAGGGAGGTCTCTGGCAGACTTCAAGTTATCCGAAAAAACAGGGGATCTGCTCAACGCAAACGGAATGAAAAACCCACCCGAAAAACCCTCACGTAACTGAGTAGCCGCAGCCCTATTGGGACACCTGTCTAACCATGGCCCCATCTCTGCCACGCTCACCGGAGTCCTTGGGGTCACCCTGACCGGGTGGCTTGTGAGACTTGCCCCCGGGGGAACGCGAGCAACGGGTAGCGGTGTGAGGGGCCCCACAGATGGAGCACTCATGCTTGTATTTGCAGAGGGCTGCGTATTTGCAATAACCCTCGTTAAATAACCAGCATGCGCCGGGCCGTCGGACGGCCACTGACCCCTGCACAGGTGGGTTGCCGGGGCCAGCGGCCGCACCGAGAAAGGGCTGCGGCCGGGGGCAGTCATCAACCGCAACCACACATCCGCCGCCTTAACCCCCCAACCAATGCTAGGCTGCAAGGCCAACCGTCTCCGGAAATCCTCATCATAACGCCACCAAGCACTGCCGCCATGAGCCTTATATGCGTTATAAATAATATCCTGGTAAATAAAAAGCTCAGAGCAGCGGTCAGGGTGGCGTTGGCCCATAATACATCCCAGTACGGCAAAAGCCTGCAGCCAGTTGTTCATCGTTTTGGCCACCTTGGGCCTCCGCTCGTACGGCCTGTCTGAAGGATAACGGCGCTCCTTATCCACGGTGTGTTGGTCCACTGACACCAAAGACCAGATGTCAATATATTGGTTGGACCAAATCTTTTCCCTGGTCGCATCATCTACATGCGAGCCCAAAGGACTGACACCGCAGAAAAGAGCGTCCTTATGCACACCAGCCATCACGACAGAAGGTCCGGCGGCAGGAGGAACAACAACAGGTGCCATCCGTGGCGAAGCGGACTGCAATTGATCCACCAACGCCCGGAGGGCCGACAACACTCCCTGCCCACTATCACTATCAGAAGAGGCAGAGCTCGCTTGTGCTCCCATGCCTGCAGCTACACACGCCGAGCTTCCCGCGCTACTCGCACACGCGCCAGGAAGCCCGGCGCCAAGAGGAAGGGGAGGAGCCAACATAGACCCGGCCGGTAAACTAACCGCGCCGGGCACCCTAAGAACAGATGGGGCCGGCGGGCTATGCCCGAGACGCGCAGGGGGGCGGGACCTCCTCGCAGACCTCCTGCCGCCCGTAACACTCTGCAACCTCTCCTCCCCCCGCCGGCCCTGAACGCCGGGTAACGGCGTGGCCGCAGGGGAAGAGGGGGAAGGCACCGCAGCCGCGCCATCCAAGAAGGCCCGCAGCCACCCGGTGCCCTCCCAATCACATCGCTCCCGAAGCGCCGCATGAAGGGCCTCGGAGGACATCCTGGACTATGGGTAAGTGCACACCAGCCACAAAACCCGCTTGCTTCCAAGAGGAAGCTGGGGGAGGAGACCGGGGGTTAAATAGCCCCCAGGAGGAGCTAAGACCAGTGGGAAAATTAGGGGGAGGGAGGAATGGGGCCTCCCTACCCCCTTAGGAAAAAACCTCCCCACTCTTAGTTAACCCCTTCATTCCCCACCAAACATACAGTACCGCACTGTATATAAAAGAGGGAAGGGGGGAGGAAGGGAAAAAAGCCGGCCATACCTGAAAGGGGGGAAGGGGGGCATCCGCAGTCCCTGTGCCCCCTCTATATGCTATCGGGGGCCCATCTAGGGGACGTATACGGTATTAAACTGAGAAGAATCGATACCGTACTGGTTGATGCTACAGTTTTTCCAAATCCATTCCGGCTGTTGTCACCACCACACATGCTAGCCCAGGGGGCACTCCTCTGGCTCTTCCTGCTCAACCTCCTTCCCCCCAGCCTGCCCCCCACCTACCGGCCCTCTCTCCAAACAATTTACCCGGGTAGGGGACATATTAGATATTGTACTGATTTTTTTTTGGTTCTTCTTTTAATTGCCTCCGGCGATAGACGGGAATCAAACCCGGGTCAACTGCTTGGGAAGCAGCTATGTACACCACTTTACCACCAACAGCCACAGCAACTGATAAGAACAGATACTAAACTTGATGTCAGCTGCAGTGCCAGCATGAGCAGTGGTGTCACCTGCAGGCGGTGATGGACCTTCGTTGCACCTAGTTGGGTGCTTCCCTAACGTGATGGGTATTTGCCTCGCCTTTCTTGGTCTGGGTGAGCACAATTGCCATGAGGGTAACCACCAGGCTGTTGCCTGAGAATTTGGGGTAATGGTGGTTTTAGGCAGCCTCAGAGGCATCCATGCATGCTGCCCCTGCTGTTTCCTGTCCATTTCCGTGGTGTTTCCATCATTTTCTGAGGTTTTCAGGTTTTCACTCAGCCTTCCCTAGGCAGAGCCTTGGTCCCCTGCAAAAATGCTCGAGTCTCCCATTGAGTTCAATGGGGTTCGTTATTCGAAACGAGCACCCAAGCATCGGGAAAAGTTCGACTCGAATAACGAGCACCCGAGCATTTTAGTGCTCGCTCATCTCTACTTCCTAGAGAAGAAAGCACAAGGTCGGAGGTGTGTGAGAGAAGGGGACCCCTGGGATAACACCGCTCCTACTCCAACTTCTGATTCATCCACCTCTACTACAAATGGCCTGTCCAGGTCGGGTTGAACCAGGACAGGGGCGGATGTAAACGCACTCTTGAGGTTGGAAAATGCGGAGACAGCATCAGCCCCTTTGCCGATGAGGTCCGTAAGGGGCTTCACAATCTTGGAGAAATCCTTAATAAATCTCCTATAAAAGTTGGCAAAACCCAGGAACCTTTGAAGGGCCTTAAGGTTCTGGGGTTGGACCCATTCTCGTATGTCCTACACCTTGGCGGGGTCCATACGAAAACCAGAGGATGACAAAATAACTCCAAGGAACCCGATCTCTTCGACCTCAAAGGAACATTGAGGTATTACAACTTAGGAGTATTGACATACAGGGAGTTATCACTAAGCCTCTTGAGGACCAGACGCACATGGTCCCTGTGGGACTGGATATCTTTGGAAAAGATCAAAATATCACCAATGTACACAATGACGAAGAGTCCCAACACATCCCTAAAAATGTCATTAACAAAAGCTTGAAACAAGGCCGGGGCATTACAAAGCCCAAAAGGCATCACTAAGTACTCAAAGTGTCCTTCAGGCATGTTAAAGGCCGTCTTCCATTCATCACCTGACTTTATACGGACAAGGTTGTAGGCCTCTTTAAGATCCAACTTAGTGAAGATCTTGGCCCCCTGGAGCTGGTTGTATAAGTCAGGGATGAGAGGAAGGGGATATTGATTTCTTATGCTGATTTTGTTGAGTTCTCGATAGTCGATACACGGCCTTAAAGGGTTATTCCCATCTTGGACAATGGGGGCATATCGCTAGGTTATGCCCCCATTGTCCTATAGGTGCAGGTCCGCTGGGACCCGCACCTATATTGAGAACGGGGCCCCGAAAGTGATCACTCCATCAGGGCCCTCTGCCAAGAGATCGCCCTGATGGAGTGATCTAAGGTTAGATTCAGCAATGGCGGTTCTGTCTGGTTCATCGTAAATGAGGCCCAGCGCCTTGAAAAATTCTTCAATGGAATTACGGGCAGGGGAATCCTCAGTGAGAGTAAAGGACCATGTCTGGGGGTCCCCCCCGAGAAGGGAAATGACTAGGCCCACCAGAGTTCGCTCATCACCCGAGGAGGTGGGTCCAAGTCGGAAATACAATTTGCAACTTTCACGAAAATTAAAAAATTGCTTGCGATCCCCTGAAAAAAAATCAGGTAGGGGAACCTTAGGCTCAGTGGATGTCCTGCCCCCAAACCCTGGATTAGATATGGGCATTTTTGGGGTGGTTGAGGTTAACTGGGCTAATGGTTCCCCACTGTCATAGCTAGATCCTGAAACATGCTTAGCACATTATGTATCTGTTCACTTAACTGCTTTGCAGGATCCATAGGTAAGGCTGATTATTCTGTAAGGCTAGGGAACTGAAGCCGAACTGGTGGTCAGCAAATGCGGTGTACCAGACACGCTTTGCGCAAGCCGTCGCGCTTTGAACACCCTTGAGGGCCGGGGTACTCTTCACCTGCTTCCCGCAGGTGCCAGTAACGAGGCAGCTGGTGGCTGGGCACACCGACCACGGTTGGGCAAAAACTTCCAGGGTGTAGTGGGAGACAAATGCAGTGTTAGGGCTAGAGACGAGAGCAAGGTCAAAAACGTAAGCCAGGACACGAGAACCAGAAGGACACCAGTACCAAAGCTGAAGTCGATAACCAGAGAAAAACACTCACCAGATAGTGAGAGCAAACAGCTAGTTTAAATAGCTCTCCTGGAATCACATGACATTGCTGACATCACACCCAATCTCTACCCTCAGGCCAAGGAAGCACAGGTGAGGATTGAGTGGGTGAAAAGGAGAGAACCTCCCACCACCTCCCTGACTCAGGAGATATAGTGGTAGTGGTTCTCTGGCAACAGCTGACGCTAGGAGCCCCGGCGTCCCGGGACCCCTGGCTAGCGTCAGCGCTGGGAATGACGGTGTCCTGTCTCCCAGCAATACCAGGACATGTAGTGCATCTCACAGAATGACGCGCGCGCATGAAGCGCGAACCCTTACTAGATGTGATCCCCGGGGTTGACACCCTGCCCCTCGTGGCCAGCGAGGAGCAAGGGATGCCATGCCGAGGGGCCTTAGACCTGACATCATGCGGGTCCTTCATTTCACCTTTGAAGCTTTTGCTTTATGTAGGCTTCCAACACCTGTGCACCAAATTATCAAGTAAAGTTATTTTTTTTTATAATTGTATATTTATTGAAGGACAACAAGGAAAAGTGCCACAGTGTATAGAGGTTATACATGCAAGTCAAAAGAGAAGTAGCACATGCCCATAAAATCAAACTGCAACTGCTAAAATCAATTGCAAATTAACTTGCATCATACAGTACATGAAAAGTATTGTGACATAGCATTATAAAGCAATCTTGAATATAATAACAGTGAGTCTTGTTGTCAATTCAGTTATATATAACAGTTACCCAGTTCAGGTAAACAGTAACCAACAACATAAAAAGAAAAAGAAAAAAAAAACAGTAGCAACGGCAGAAAGGCCATCCCAACATAGGGAACATGAAACATTAACACAAAGACAGATGGGTTAGGAAGGAGGTAGGAAAAGGGGTCAAGGTGCCAAAATATAAATAAGGGACTTAGGGCAACCTATTAAGCCAATAATTATCCCACACATCCCAGATAGCATAGAACAGATCAACCTTGTCCTGGTACAGAGCAGTGGAATATTCCATCGTGCGTATCTCCATCACCCTGGTATACAAATCTGAAAGACTCGGAGAGCTGGTCCGCTTCCAAAACCGAGGTATAAGACAGCGAGCAGCTGTCAGAATCTGGGTGATTAGCTTACGGGTATTGGTCCTAAAATTGTTGGGGAAAACATTCAGTAGGAAAGAAAGAGGATCCACTGGGAAGTCACATTCAAAAATATCTTTAAAGGGGTTCTGCAGTTTTTTCAAACTGATGATCTATCCTCTGGATAGATCATCAGCATCTGATCGGCGGGGGTCCGACACCTGGGACCCCTGCCGATCAGCTGTTTGAGAAGGCAGCGGCGCTGCAGGAGCGCCGCGGCCTTCTCTGTGTTTACCGCAGGCCAGTGACGTCACGACTACTATCATTGGCCTAGGCGCGGCTAAGCTCCATTCATGTGAACGGAGCTTAGCCCCACCCAGGCCAGTGATACTAGAAGGATGATATAAGAACGAGGTCATCACTGAATTAGTGGATACCAGGGGAAATTTAGTACTACATGTACGCCAGATCGACCGTGTGCATCTCATCGGTCCCAAAAGCTCCCTATCCAGCGGAGTACTACAAGGACCAGACTACAGCAGGGAGTTAGGGTGGACAGGCGCCAGCCAGAGCCTCTCAATTTGCATCCGACAGAGTAGGGATGCAAAGAAGCCCAGGCGGGAATAGAACGTAGTTGGGCCGCCCAATAGTATTTAATGAAGTCTGGAACTGCCAGCCCTCCCTGGTCCCTGCCGGCCAAAAGAACCGTCCTAGAAATCCTGTGTCTCTTATGGGCCCATATAAATTTTAGTATGCGGGATTGGAAGGATCTGAGGTCACCTAGAGGGACCAAAATAGGCAAAGTCTCAAAGAGATACAAGATCTTAGGTAAAATGCCTCTGTTTTAGTAGTGTTTACCTTATACCCCGACAGATGGCCATATTCCCGCAGAATTGTCTGGAGATTAGGCAGGGACACATGTAGTCCAGTAGGGGTAAGGAGTACATCATCTGCGTATAAGGACAATTTAAATTCTTTGTCTTGTACTTTGATACCCTTAATATCAGGATGATTTCTAATTTTTGCGGCTAATGGTTCTATACAGAGTGCGAACAACAAGGTGGACAAAGGGCAGCCCTGTCTAGTACCATTTGTGATGCGAAATGGGCCAGATTCCGAATGCGGTAATTTAATCGTCGCTGATGGAGAGGAGTAGAGTCCCTCAATAGCTTGTAGAAAGGATCCGTCAAAGCCAAAGGCCCGGAATGGCGAATGGTCTGAAATACCCCTGACACCATAGTCAATTTTGTAATCTACAGAGCATATAACAGTGTTCCCCAGGGCAAGATCTATTCGCGATAGCGTGTGATGGCTAGGCGAGTAACAGGAATACACCTGCCTGTCGGGTTGCTTAACCCGCCATTGATCCACCCAACCGACCTCCTGAAGCAGTCTAGCCAATGGTGTCACGGAATCTAGTACAGGAACGAGAGGTCCAATCTAATGTATAATCTAAAACATTATTGAAATCCCCTATGCATAAAACTTTCGCCGAGGGGTATGAAGCGGCAAATAGGATTGCTTGGTTTATAACATGTAGAGATGCCAGGGGTGGACTATAAATCCCCATTAGTACGTATAACGTGCAGTTGACATATGCCGCCACAAATACAAATCTGTCATCTGGGTCAACTAGTAGCCTGTCAAGCTCCCAGCGGACTGACTTATGCACCAGTAGTGATACCCCTCTAGACTGGCTAGTATGACATGAGTGCCTTGCCCACTGAACCCACGGCTTGTGAATCCTCCTCGTGTGATCAGGGATTAGGTGAGTCTCCTGTAGACATAAGATATGGGGGTTGAATTGCCTAATTGCCGAAAACACCATGGAGCGTTTTCTAGCACTACCCAATCCCTGCACGTTCCAGGACATTACCCGTATGTCTGCCATAGTGATAATATGAAAAAATGAAACATCAATCGCATGACCCTCATCATACCCACTACCCACGCTCGATCAGCATACCTGTAAAGACATGGAATAAGTACCTGCATTCCTTGTTGAACACAATGTACATAAAAAAGGATAACTTTCAAAACTAAAACAAAAATTTCTTGAGCAAAACAGTTGTAACCACCCTGATCTCAAGGATCAGTCGTAATATAGCAATTTGTGGCTAATAGTAAACGGGGTGTGCTGGCAGTATATGTCACCACCAGCGCAAGTTTAACTTTATATTGTCATTCAACAACCATAGACCCAGCCCTGCCCATAGCCACCCGGGTGTAAAGACTAAAATAAGAATATATATAACTGCAAGAAAACCCAAGATGACCATGACCATAGCTAGTGCAAGATATACCGCAACAATAGAATAACATTAGGAATATAATAAGTAGAACCAGGAGGGAGGTAAATCAATTGGACCCGCTATACCATATTCGGTACCCACTGTATCGTTGTGTAGGTAAGCCATCCCATCTAAACGAAGCATAACAGCGGGTTCAATCTCAATATATCTAGAGACTGGTGACATTCAAAACAAAATGATAAGGCAGATAATGAAGCAGAAGAAGGAGAGTGCAGGGTTAGAAAAGAAAGAAAAGACAGGATAAAAAAAACTACACCAGATAAGACATAGTCCCTGAGGTGTCCCAGAGGGACAAAAAGAGAAGAAAAAAATCTGGAGTCCGAGTCCAACTTGGTATGAAATAGACACTTCTCTGTAGGACAATTAAACCGGAGCTCTCGCAGGTCTAGCTCTGCCATCCAACCAGGCGGTGGCCTCCGCAGGTGTAGTGAAGAATCTAGAAGCGTCGCCATCCACCACCCGTAGCCTTGCAGGGTACGCCATCGCATACGGCATATTCAGGTCTCTGAGGCATCTCTTTACCGCAGTGAATGCAGGGCCCGTTCAATCGCAAAGGTGGAAGAAAAGATGGCATCTGGAAAAGCAGCTTTCAGCCACGTTGTCATAAATTCACAAGGGTTGGTTCCTTCCACACTTTCCGGTAGGCCTATTATGCGCAGGTTATTCCGGCGTAGCCTGTTCTCATAATCATCACATTTTTGTTGCCAAAAATCTACCTTCTTCTCCAGAGCATTCAGTTGCGCTGGTATAGGAGCTGTGCGGTCTTCCAGGTCAGACACATGTGTCTCCGCCACTCTAACCCTTTCCTGCAAATTTTGCATGTCATGGCGGAGGATGCCCAAGTCCACTTTTACTTCCTCCAGCTTGCCCGACAGCGTGGAGCGGCACATAGTAATAGCCTGGAGAAGTTGTTCAGTGACCTGTTTTAAGGTAGGTTCTGCATCTGGCTCCAGATCATCTGCTCGGTGAGGCCCAGAGGAATGCGAGGGTGATGCGTCCACGTCCGCTCCAGCGCCATCTTGTTGGTCTCGGCGGGCGAACTCACGGAGCTTCTCTACCGCCGTCTGGTTCCTATTCCGCGACATTTTAACACTTCGGGTCTGTCCCGAACTCCTCCCGGTCCTGGATGGAATGTTTGCAGCAGTGTAAGGTCAAGATTATGTAAAGTTGGGGTCTATATCACGGAGCTCTGCTCACACACGTCCGCTCATGTCGGCTGCTGGCCACGCCCCCCCCCTCATGACATATTTTACTTCATGTTAGTGCTAAATATCTTATACCTTTATTTATTTAAAAAAAATCCCAAATTACAGAAATGTTCTAAATTTGAATCTCTCTACTTTTAATACAGATAGTGATACCTCATAGAATAGTTATTACTTAACATTCCCCATATGTCTACTTGTCAGTTTATTTTTTTAGAATGAAGGCTTTGAATTTTAGAAGCGATTTTAAAGAAAATTTCCAAACCTAATTTTTTAAGAACTAATTGCATTATGAACTCATTTTGTGGGGCTTACATAGTAGAAATCACCCATAAATGACTCCATTTTACAAACTTTGTTAACCCTTTAGGTGTTCCATAAGAATTAAAGGGGAAAATGGAGGTGAAATTTCAAAATTTAACTTTTTGCAGTTTTTCCATTTTTATCAATTTCTTTCCCTGTAACACTGCAAGGGTTAACAGCCAGACAAAACTCAATATTTATTACCCTGATTCTGAAGTTTACAGAAACACCCGATAAGTGTTTGAAAACTACTGTATGGGCACACATCAGAGTGCATAAAGGAAGGAGCACCGTATGGATTTTGGACAGCAGACTTCACTGGGATAATTTTAAGTTGCCATGTAGTATTTGAAGACCCTCTGATGCACCGCTACAGTAAAAACTCCCAAAAAGTGACCCCGTTTTGGACACTACAAGATAAGGTGACAGTTTTATTGGTACTATTTTGAGGTACATATGATTTTTGATCACTCGATATTACGATTTTTGTGAGGCACCCCAAAATGGCTGTTGTAGCACCCTTTTTATTTCTCCTGACAAGATTGATAATGTGTTGTTTTTATAGAGCAAAATACCAGACATGTGTATTTTTATTTGTTTCAGTTTTACATAATAAAACATTTTTTAAAAATCATGTTTTTGTGTCTTTTTTTTCTGAAAGCTACATTGCTTTTATTTTTCTATTTTTGGGTACATTTACCTAATATGTGTATTTTTTTAATTTTACACAGTAAAAGCATTTTTGAAAAGAAAAAACCCTGTTTTTGAGTTGCCATTTTCTGAAAACCATATATTATTTTTATGGTGATTTCCTCATGTGCGGCCTTATTTTTTTAAAGATGTGATGATGTGGGGAAAATTGGCTTCTACCTCACAGGGTTTTTTCTTTTGCCTTCCTCTGGATCAACTGGCAGGATAACAAGCTGAACTGGATGGACAGATGTCTTTTTTTGGCCTTATAAACTATGTTACTATGTTTCATTAGTACCATTTTGGGGTGCATATGCCTTTTTGATCGCTTGCTATTATGCTTTTTGTTAGGAAAGGTGAAATAAAAATGGCTATTTTGGCACGTTTTTTTTTTTCTTTTAACGGCGTTTACCTAATTGGTTAGATCATGTGAAATTTTTATATGCCGGTCGTTACAGTTGTGGCGATAAATATGTCTGTTTTATTTTAAAGACGACCTTTCACCACTCTTGACATGTCTGTTTTAATAACTTCATGCATTCTCTGTGTAATAGTTCTGAAGCATGTATTCCTATGGCTCTATGTTTTGCCATTCCTGTATTATTTCTACTAGAAGTTATTAATGAATTGCTATTAGCCTTCAGTAAGGGTACAGAGGGGAGGTAACAAGTTGCAGGTATTTACCCCCCAACTTGGTACCTCCCCTCTGTACCCTTACTGAAGGCTAATAGCAATTTAATCATAACTTCTAGTAGAAATAATAAAGGAATGGCACAACACAGAGCCATAAGAATAGATGTTCCAGAATTGTTATTACATGGGAAACGCATGAAACTATTACAGGCAGGTCAGGAGAGGTGAAAGGTCCTCTTTAATTTTTTTTATTGTACATGATTTTATAAGGTGAATTGGCGTTTTCTTATTTAATTGAAACTTTGTTTTTTTATTATTAAAAAACCCTTTTTTCACTTTTTTTTATTTTTGTCCCACTGTGGGACTTACAGTTGCCTGGGGGCTGGATCTCCTAGGCCTCTGTGTCTGTGTAAGGCATCAGGGCTGACATAGCAACCATCGGCCCCCTGACACCAGAGTATGGGGGGGCCAATAGTCAGAGGGAGCCCCTTCGCTCTTTAAACCCTGCATGTGCCATGGTCAGCGCTGACCATGGCATGTAAAGGATTAATCCACCGGCATTTGCCGGAAAATACAAGAGGGGCCTGGCTGTCAGTAACTGCCGTGCCCATACTACTGATCGGATGGACGCAGCTCCTGCACCTGCCCGATCACATCACATACATGCAGGTGGTATTGCAGCAAGAGACTGCATTCCCTCACGTACATGTACTTGAAAATGCGTCAAGGGGTTAAGACCACAGCTACTGTGACTAACAGCTAACTCATTTTGTATTTCTGTATTACACTGGAAGATTATTAACCAAATGATTGCTAACGAGCGTAGCGATCTTTAGTGATCGTCTGGCAGTCTAATACTTCTTCCAGTCACCCAATGAATGAGCAAATGCTCGTTCATTGGGCAATTTGTGACCTTTCAGCATGCTTAAAGATCATGATTTGCCGCCAATCAGCCACTGGCAAGCAACTAGACAACTTGGGAGGAGATCGCTGCATGTAATAGTGTTGGTCTCCTCTGCTAGTGAACAGGCGATTGCATTCCTTCCTGACAATTGCCTGTGGGATCACTAAATGTAATAAAGGCATTACATAGTGAATGCTATCAATCCCTGATAAGACAGTCCCAGTTTACGACTGAATACATAAAAAGCAGAGATTTAAATGCATAAACTACAAGCCTTACTGAATCTCTTCCCACAAATCTATTTATCAGTCTGCTGAGCTTATCCTGCTCTATAACATGCTGCCTGCAGATTGCAAAGAATTTTCTGGACCTCCTACATAAAACTAATATATCGTGTCTGTCAGATTATGCCAAACCAGTGATGTGACATCAATGCACTGAGAGTAAAGTTAATAAATAACCACTGGATCTTTGCTGAAGGCAATTACTAGGTCATCATTGCATGGTGCAGCATAGCTTGCATTGGTGACATTGGCGAGAGAGAGAGAAACATTAGCTGGTAAGCTAAATGGTCTCTTTCAATACAATTTTGCTTGTTATTTTCTTGCTCTAGTGATTCGGTAGTTTTACAAATTGCCTTCCTATTATTTACTGATACTACAATCATTGTATTGGCAGATTCCCCAGATATAAAACAAGATAAAACAGCAACTCTCTGTAAACACCCTCTCTCTATATATATATACACACACTCACTGCAAAAAGGAATTGGATACTTTCTATGTGTGAATGTAATGATGATATAAGTGGTTGCAATATTACAGTGAAAGGATATGTGTATTGGGGAAAACTGTACAATTGAAAGGAGGCTCTAGCCTGGATACAAGATGAGATACAGATGGGCATAGAAGCATACAGGTCTCCTGTGGCACAGTTGCCCACAGCAGGGGTGCACCTAGCCTTTCTGCTGCCTGAGGCGAAAACTAAAACAGTGTCCTGCATCCAATGCCAATTTCTTAACCTAACCCCATCCCTTCAGTGATACTGTTAAAAACGTACTTGGAAAACATTACATATAGTTCTACAAAACATACAGAGTAATACAGCGCCACATACCTCTTACATCCAGTAACGTATCCTCTGATGTAGATGTTCTCTTTCCTCATCTTCTCCTTTCAGACCAGACCTTCATGATGATTTCTTTCAGCCATCTCTAGTCTCTGCAGAGTTTGACAATCAGACAATCAGACATATTTGTTTCCTACTTTTCCATCATCCTCCCATCTTATGAACCCCATCCTGACACCTCTGATACTGTGCTCACTGTGCTCCACAGTACTATACTGCAGAAACAGAAAATCCCCCTGAAAATACTATTACCACACAGATAGTTACCCTTCAATAAGTATTGGCACACAGTGCCCTAAAAAGTAACTGTGCCCAGCAAATAGTGTACCTGAAACCTATAGTGCCACAGAAACATAGTGTCCTCCAAAAATATTTGTGCTAAGCTGATACTGTGCCAGGGCGTCTCCCAGTGTAGCAGTCCTCCCAAAAGGCCCACCAATAGTAATAATTCTCTGTCAGAGTGCACTATGTCTTAACAGTGCACCCAATCGTAATAATGTCCCTCATAACATGTGCCAGTACAAAAAAATAAAAACTCTTAGTGCCCCCTGTAGAACAAATGTCCACATAGTCGTCACCTTAGAACGTGTGCCAGTACAAAATGCTCCCTTATAATGTGCGCTAAGAACAAGAAATGCCCTTTATAACATGTGTCAGTAAAAAAAAAACTACCCCCTTTTAGTGCCCCTAGTAGAATGGATGTCCCCATAGTGGCCCTCTAATAATGTATGTCAGTTCAAAAATGCTTCTTTTTATAGTCGCAATATCCCCATAGTACTGTCTCCAATTACAAAATAATGACACCCAACCCATTGTGGTCCAACAGCATGCTGCCAAATAAAAATTATACGTTCAAATACTTACCGTATTTTTCGCTTTATAAGACGCACCTGATGATAAGACGCACCCCAGATTTTAGAGTAGGAAAATAAGAAAAGAATATTTTTCATCACACCTCATATCAGACCCACCATAAATTTCAGGACATCACATCAGACCCCCATATCAGCCCTCCATGTCAGAACCCCATCAGCCCTCCATGTCAGACCCCCATCAGACCTCAGATCAGCCCATCAGCCCCCATATCAGCCCACTGTGCCCCCATCAGACCTCAGATCAGCCCACTGTGCCCCCATCAGACCTCAGATCATCCCCCATATCACCCCACTGTGCCCCCATATCAGCCCACTGTGCCTCATCAGACCTCAGATCAGCCCCCATATCACCCCCCTGTTCCCCATATCAGCCCACTGTGCCCCCATAAGACCTCAGATCAGCCTACTGTGCACCCATCAGACCTCAGATCAGCCCTCATATCACCCCACTGGGCCCCTATATCAGCCCACTCTGCCCCCATCAGACGTCAGATCAGCCCACTATGCCCCCATATCAGCCCACTGTGCCCCCATCAGACCTCAGATCAGCCCACTATGACCCCATATGAGCCCACTGTGCCCCCAATATCAGCATCACCATAAGACCTCAGATCAGCCCCCATATCAGCCCACTCTACCCCATCAAACATCAGATCAGCCCATCAGCCCCCATATTAGCCGACTGTGCCCCCATCAGACCTCAGATCAGCCCACCCAGCCCCATAAGGATAAAATAAAAAACTCTCTCACCTCTCTTGCGCCGCAGCTCCGCTCCAGGTCCGGCACTCCTCTGTCTTCTCTGGCCGGCGCTGCACTGTCACCTGACTGCGTGCAGCGTCAGGTCATAGTGCGCGCACTACGTCCTAATGCTGTATGCGGTCAGGACAGTGCAGAGCCGTCCCGGAGAAGACAGAGGAGCGCCGGACCCGGAGCGGAGCCACGGCACAGGAGAGGTGAGAGTTTTTTATTTTATCCTTATGGGGCTGGATGGGCTTATCTGAGGTCTGATGGGGGTCCCGGCACCTAATACATACATTATGGAAGCGCTCACTTGTATTCGCTTTATAAGACGCACAGCAATTTCTCCCATACTTTTTTTGGGGAAAAGTGCGTCTTATAAAGCGAAAAATACGGTGCCTACTTTCTGCTGTCAGTGATGCAGTGTAAGACACAGACCTCTTCCAGTCTGTGCTATGAGCTGGCCTCTGGACATTGGCCTCTGATAGGCTACAGAAACTAGGACCAAAACCTATTAGAGTAAACGGTGGGCCAGGGACACATTGTTCCCATGCCTGTCGCAGCATTCAGCGATGCAGTTCAATATGTAGAGATGATTGTTTTCACAATGGAAGCGCTCATTGCCCATGGCCCTTCCGCTGCCCCCTCTGGCCCCTACCTGGTGCTGCCTGAGGTTATCACCTCGCCTCATTGGTGCACCCTTGGCTCACACATGTCGCAGCTGGGCCAGTAGATCCTGCACATTCATAGGTTGTCAAAGCTGGCATCCAAGCTAGTCACATAAATGCTGGCTTGGTGATAAATCTGGCAACCAGGCAGGCCAACGAAGTGTTTCAGTCTGATGGAGACATTCTTGGGAAACCTTTGCTGTATGTGGGATCCTTGGTACCATTTTGGACTACACATGATGTTTTGATCACTCTATATTACACTTTTTGTGAGGTAAGGTGACCAAAAATGTCTGTTTTAGCAATTTTTTAAATTTTTTTTTACGTCGTTCACCTGATAGAGTAGCACATGTAACCAAAAAAAGTTTTTGTGTTATTTTCTAAGAGAAAAAAATGGCTATTTTGGCACAGTTATAGTCAATCGTTATGGATGTGGCAATGTGTAATATGTCTATTTTTCTATTTTTTACTATTTCAAATGACTTGACTATGGGAAAGGTGCATTTTTCTTTTTACAATATACTGTGTTTTGTAATGCTTTGAGCTGTCAGTATTATACTGACAATTTGCCTATGAGACCCAGGATGGGGGCTGGGCCTCATAGGCCTCTGTAGCTAGCAGGTCTGTGTAAAGGCATCAAGCTGCTTTAGCAGCCATCAGTCCCCTGTCACCACAGGGAGGGGGACCGATGGGGTCAGAGAGGGAGACTCATCCCTCTGAAAACCTCCTGCATTCCACAGTCAGCATTGACAGCTGCATATAAAAGGTTAATATGCTGGCATCTGTGTTTTCACAGATGCTGGTGGATACAGCCTGTCAGTTACAGCCAAGCCCCAACCACTGCTGATTCCTATTATCCTCTATCTCCACCTTCTGGGAGGGGAGAGCATATGAATGGTGCTTTTTGGCACCTTTTTTGGCTATATAACTGTTATTTGTGTTTGTGCATCCCTATCTGTTGTCTCTGTTACTTACTCATTTTTAGATTTATTTCCCCCTCTGGACTACATCATTTGGAAGAAGGCATAAATGTGAGGCCCTTCTGTGTGACGTATTAGCCTGGTTTTTTGATCCTCAAGAACATTCCTGCCTTGTCCAGCAAGCAGGATCGGGGAGATTGTGGCACTGGCTACAGCTACCATAATTTGAAAGCCTTCAATAGTGCTGTGCCAACAGCACAACCATTAAATATGAACCTCCTTAATCTTTACGGTTTTGAACATACATTACTACCTTTATGTAATGGTTTTTGCTACATTAATCTTTTTAAGAAAAATATAACTTTTGCCATAAAAGAAAAAATCAGAAGAGTAAAGATACTATTTTTTTGCCATAACTTTTTTTTTTTTTAACTACTTTACAGGTCTTGGTGAGATTGTGAACCCTAAATCTTCTGTACAGTACACAGCAGCCTTACCCACTTCTCTATAGAAAAGTTCTGCTGTAAAGTCAGGATTTTTATGCCAATAGTTTTACTGTTTTCTTCACAAGAACAATACATTATTAATAGTTACACTGTAGCTTTTTATGCACCGAAAATTGTGTATTTACAACAGAGCAGTGGTATAGATTAGAGGAAAATCTTTTGCCTGCTATACAGAAGGTATGGGGTTGAAATCCCTAACCTGAGAAATAATTATTTTAGGTTATGACAGAAAAATTGATTTTTTATTTTCCAGGTTTTTTCTTTTATGGTAAAAGTTACAGTTTTCTGCAAAGTTAGTGTTACAAAAATTGTTACAAAGAGTGAAAACAATTACAATAAATAAGTTTTTGCAACATGCAATAGTAATTATTCATCACAAAACAGTATTCGGTAGCATAGCAACCCATTCAATATAGTGAGAACATAATTTATGGTGGTCAGTAAACAAAGTAAATAAAAAATGGAACATTTTTTTATTTCATTCAACCTACAATAAAAGCTGATAGAAAGTAAAATTTTACTGACTTATATGGCAAAATGTCCTGATGCAAATACAGTTACGGCTTTTACGGTTATGAATACCATAAAGGCTGGGCGGAAAGCCTACATGATTTGCATTTTTGGGGCCTTGAAATTCCTGATGGCAGCCCTGTTAGACTAAATTAAAAAGTTAGAAATTTGAATAAAGAGAACTAAATGCAAGCAGATCAGTTCTCTACAACATAAGTTGTGACAGCGCCTTCCTTTACATTATGAGCAAGAACTTAAAAAAACTAAAGCTATTTATTATTCACAAGATAATAAAGCAGAGAAATTACATTCATTGACAAAAATAATTATCAAGAAGGATTTGTTGGAATTGAATGAAACTTTATATGTGTGAATGTAATGATATACGTACTGATTACAATACTAGAGCAAAAGGATAAGTCAATTAGGGAAAACTGTACAATAGAAAGAAGGATCTAGTACACTGTTGGGCCGCCTCTAACCTGGATGATGAGATACGGTTGAGCATGGAGACATACAGGTTCCATATTGTATCATGCAGCACATTTGCCCACAGATGTCTCAGCTGGGCCTGCAGATCCTGCATACTCGTAGGTAGCCGCATGTGGCATCCCAGCTGGTCCCAGAAAATGCTTGATTGGCGATAAATCTGGTGACCAGTGTGTGTGGGCTGAAAAATGCCAGTTTGCCCTGCCATTGACATTTCTACATGGTTGCTTTAGTTATTTATTTTTTTGTCAATGAGTGTACTAGCTTCTCACTTACGGCACATAAAAACTAGGATCTGTTATTTATGAGATCCCCATAGCAATCATAAACCTTGGGATATTGCAAACAGTTTCAAAGAGCACTATGAAACTTTTTATAATCCAAAAACTGGACCTTTCTATCTATGTCACCAAGCAGGATATCCAATTTTTTTTAGATTGCAAAATCTACTTAAACTTAAGGGAGTCATTTACTGCCGAATATCTGTCACATATTGCAACACAAAGGTTATTTGCTCTACAATCTTTTCCCCGCTCACTCCACTCCCTGCTTCACCATTCAGCTGAACTACTGGTGCTCCCCAACAGGCACGATGCGGACAAACACACCCACCGTGCTTGCTGGGCTGTTTAGGAGGAGCTTGCAGGACTGGGAATCAACCTGTTCCTCCTACACAACCCAGCAAGTACTATGTGTGTGTGATTGCATCGTGCCTGCTGGGGAACGCAGGATGTTCTCTGATCATCAGAGGAACAGTCTAGGTGAATATGTTTACTATTACACTGCTACTGAAAGGGGTGCATAACTACTGTGAAAGAAGCACTACTGAAAGGGAAGCATATCTACTGTAAAAGGAGTACTACTGAAAGTGTGCTTAACTGCTGTGAAGGTTGGCATAACTATTTGAAGGGTTACAGTGTAGGCATAACTACTGTCAAGAGCGCACAATGTGTGCATAACTACTGTGAAGGGGTTCAATGTGGGCATAACTACTCAGAGGGAGCACAATGTGGGCATAACTACTGTGAAGGAGGCACGATGTGGGCATAACTACTGTAGAGGGTTCACTAACGTAAGGGGGACCATAACTACTGTGAAAGGGTACAATGTGGGCATAACTATTGTGAGAGTGCGCCAAGTAGGGAAAAACGGTGTGGAGCACCATGTGAGAAAAACTACTGTAAAAGGGGGACTAGAGTAAGGGGGCATAACTATATCTCCCTGACAGTCCCAGTTTTCAGTGGCTGTCCCGCGGTCCCACAATGGCTGAGGTATGTCCCACTCTCAACTGATTGTAATGGTGAAGCAGGGAGTAGTCTGCTCCCCGCTTCACCATTCAGTTTCTGGCACTCCACAGCAGCAGCATGATGTACTGTCACACCTCAGCTCCTCATACACAGCAGCACGATGTGTTACAGTATCGGAGGAACCAGGTATTTGTTGTTTTTTTTTTTTACTTCCTGTGAAGGGGGCACATATCCTGGCATAACTACTGTGAGGGGGCATATATCTGGGCATAACTATTGTGAAGGAGCACATATCTGGGCATGATTACTGTGAAGGGGCACATCTGGGCATAGCTACTGTAAGGGGGCATATCTGGGCACAGCTACTGTTAGGGGACACATCTGGGCATAGCTACTGTGAAGAGAGCACATATCTTGGCATAACTACTGTGAGGGGGCAAATATCTGGGGATAACTATTGTAAGCGGGCACATATCTGGGCATAACTACTGTGAGTGGGCACATCTGGGCATAACTAATGTGGCTGGCGCTGTTAGATTGGGATCTAGGAAGGTTAACTATCGATCCTTCTGATACATGATATCAGCGTTCCATATAACCTTGTGTGGTCACGCTGGTTTCTGGCTAGGGCAAGTGAGGTCAGCTTGACGAATTATAGGATGTACACCTTTAGTCATGATCTATGATCCTCACACCAACTGATTCTTCATCCCATCTAATGAGGGTTTTTTTACTCGCGTAGGTGTCAGTCGGTGGTTTACCTCCACTGCTATCATCAATCATACGGAGCAAGCTATCAATTTGGATGCTCTGATCATACCCCCCTAGTTCGCTGGCATTGTTAACATTGGTCATTACCTTGACCTGTGATGCCATCGCTCTGTACAGCCTAACAGCAGTAGGACTTATATGATACACCTTTCACTACCTCGCTAGTGCTGTGGAGCGTTTTCTTTTAATGCTTTTTGTGTCACATAATTGTGGTTTAATACCCTCTCCTTTACCTCTTGTGATTCTTTTGCACGAGTTGCTAATAAAATAGTGAATTTTAACGTCCTTTACTTCAGTGATATATAGTTGTAGTCAGCGACGTACACATCTCTAACTCTTTAAAACCTGGTTTTCCGTAAATTGTATAACTACTGTGAGGGGGCACATCTGGGCATAATGGCTGTGATGGGGCATATCTGGGCATAGCAAATGTGAAGGAGGCACATATCTGGGCATAACTACTGTGAAGGGGCACCTATCTGGGCATTACTACTGTGAAGTGGGGCATATGAGCATAACTACTGTGAGGGGCACAATGTGGGCATTACTACTGTGAAGGGGTGCATATGGGCATAACCATTGTGAAGTGGGTACGTATGGGCATGACTTCTGTGAAGGGGGCATATATGGGCATTACTACTGTGAAGGAAGCACAGTGTGGGCATTACAACTGTGTGCTGGCACAAAGGGAATAATTACTATGTGGGGGCATTAAGGGGACTGGGTTTGTATAGTTATGCTTTAGGTGGAGTTAGAAGCATGGCCAAGTATGAAAAAAATTGCCGCATATATCTGGGCATACCTATTGTGAGGGGCATATATCTGGGCATAATTACTGTGAAAGGGGGCACGTATCTGGCCATAAACACTGTGCAGAGGGCACATATCTGGCCATAACTATTGTGAAGGGGGCACAATGTGGGCATTACTACTGTGAAGGGGAGAAAAACTGGGGGTCAGTCAGCACATCCAAGTATGCAGGTGCACGTCACATAGGTGTGGCTGCAAAATAGAATGGTAAAACATAAAAAATGCAACAGCACTCTGCAAACACAGACAATAAATTGAGTACATATAATACTGCCATACTCACCATCTACACGATACTAGCGCTACATTGTAAATGTGAGATTCTTGGCAGATAACTTTATACAAAAATTATCTGTGCCCGTCTGCCATATCAAGGCGATCTCATTAAGACAGGAACCTAACACTAAACGCCATAGTCACTAGGTGCCATGGCAGCCTCCATTAGCTATAGAGGATGCAGGCTCCAACATGCATGCAAAGCCAACATTATAATGCACCTCTTATGGTGCCAAAATGGCCTCCACTGATTCAGGGAATGCTGGCTCCACATGCATGCAGAGCCCACACAATATGATACCTCCTTGTTGCCGCACTGACCTCCACAACGCTCAGGGAATGCAGGTTCCATACAATGCTGAGCCCACTCTGTTCCACCTCTCCTGGTACCAGTTGGTCTCCAATGCATATAGGGGGAGCAGGACACAGCTTTATACTAGCACTAATTAAAATCAGCCAATAAGGCAAACAGGTTAGTTAGGAGTGCACGACCGAAATGGAGTCAGCCACGCCTCCACCTAAACTGCAAGAAAAACTGGGGGTCAGTCAGCACATCCAAGTATGCAGGTGCACGTCACTACTGTGAAGGGGGACATATGGGCATTACTACTGTGAAGGGGCGCATATGGGCATAATTAGTGTGAGGGGCACAATGTGGGCATTACTACTGTGAAGGGCACATATGGGCATAACTACTGTGAAGGAGGCACCGTGAGGGCATTAATACTGTGTGCTGGAACAAAAAGGGAATCATTTCTATGTGGGACATTACAGGGACTGCGTGTGTATAGTTATGCCTTGGGTGGAGTTAGAAGAGTTTCCAAGTCTGAAAAAAATTGTGCGGTGTGATACATGTGCCCCACTTTTAGATTTTCAAAAATTGGGAGGTATGGGAATAACTACTGTGAAGGGGGCACAATGTGGGCACAACTACTGTAGAGGGGGCACTAATGTAAGGGGGCACACAACTACTATGAAATGGGCATAATGTGGACATAACTACTGTGAAAGGGCACAATGTAAGCACAACTACTGTGTGGGGGCATAACTAATGTGTGGTTGTACTGAGGGGGAATCATTACCATGGAGAATGGTAATGGGTGTGTATAGATAGTCATTGGGTGGAGTTAGAGGCGTGGTTTAGTATTAAAAAACCTGCCACACTGAACAGAGACTTGGCTTTGGTGCTATACAGTACCACTATGTGGACTTGCAGAGATGAAACTGAACTGAAACACAGCTAGAGTAGTTGATCTGTGGCATGGCTTGTAGATGTACAGAGCGGAGCTATGAACAGGCAGTGATGAAGCAGAGCTGAAACACACCTGCAGAATCTGGGCAGTGGCTTGGCCTGGAGCAATACAATGTAGAGCTGTGAACATACAGGAAAGAAGCAGAGTTGCAACACACCTGGTATAGTTAAAACATATTAGTGGTGCTGTACAATGTAGAGCTGTACAAGGCAGGCCGGCATCAGAACCAGACTTAAATATGAGCAGACATGGCTTGGCTAGGAGAGGCAGAAGACCAGACAGGCTGCCATCAGGAATACAACCCCTGGCAAAAATTATGGAATCACCAGTCTCTGAGGATGTTCCTTCAGATGTTTAATTTTGTTGAAAAAAAAACAGATCACAGATATGACAAAAAACTAAAGGCATTTCAAATGGCAATTTTCTGGCTTTAAGAAATACTAAAAGAAATCAAGAAAAATAATTGTGGTAGCCAGTAACAGTTAGATTTTTTGAACAAGCACAGGGAATAAATTATGGAATCTCCGAATTCTGAGGAAAAAATTATGGAATCATGAAAAACAAACAAACAAAATAACACTCCAACACATCACTAGTACTTTGTTGCACCACCTCTGGCTTTTATAACTGCTTGCAGTCTCTGAGGCATTGACTTAATGAATGACAAACAGTACTCTTCACCAATCTGGCTCCAGCTTTCTTTGATTGCTGTAGCCAGATCAGCTTTGCATGTTGGAGCCTTTCATGGACCATTTTCTTTAACTTCCACCACAGATTTTCAATTGGATTGAGATCCGGACTGTTTGCAGGCCATTGACCTTATGTGTCTTTCTTTAAGGAATGTTTTCACAGTTTTTGTTCTATGGCAAGATGCATTATCATCTTGAAAAATGATTTAATCATCTCCAAACATCCTTTCGATAGATGGGATAAGAAAAGTGTCCAAAATGTCAATGTAAACCTGTGCATTTATTGAAGATGTAATGACAACCATCTCCCCAGTGCTTTTACCTGACATGCAGCCCCATATCATCAATGACTGGGGAAATTTGCATGTTTTCTTCAGACAGTCGTCTGCATAAATCTCTTTAGAATGGCACCAAACAAAAATTCCAGCATCATCACCTTGCCCAATGCAGATTCGAGATTCATCACTGAATATGACTTTCATCCAGTCATCCACAGTCCACGATTGCCTTTCCTTAGCCCATTGTAACCTTGTTTTTTTCTGTTTAGGTGTTAGTGATGGCTTTCTTTTAGCTGTTCTGTATGTAAATCCCATTTCCTTTAGGCGGTTTCTTACAGTTCGGTCACAGAGGTTGACTCCAGTTTCCTCCCATTTGTTCCTCATTTGTTTTGTTGTACATTTTCTGTTTTCAAGGCATATTGCTTTACGTTTTTTGTCTTGACGCTTTGATGTCTTCCTTGGTCTACCAGTATGCTTGCCTTTAACCACCTTCCCATGTTGTTTGCACTTGGCCCAGGTTTTAGACACAGCTGACTGGGAACAACCAACATCTTGTGCAACACTGCGTGATAATTTACCCTCTTTAAGGAGTTTGATAATCCTCTCCTTTTTTTCAATTGACATCTCTGGTGTTGGAGCCATGATTCATGTCAGTCCACTTGTTGCAAAAGCTCTCCAAGGTGTGATCACTCCTTTTTACCTGGATACTAACGAGCAGATTTAATCTGATGCAGGTGTTATTGTTTGTAATGAAAATTTGCAGGGTGATTCCATAATTTTTTTTCTCAGAATTGAGTGATTCCATAATTTATTCCCTGTGCTTGTTCTAAAAATGTAACTGTTACTGGCTACCACAATTACTTTTAGTATTTCTTAAAGCCAGAAAGTTGCCATTTGAAATGCCTTTACTTTTTTGTCATGTCTGTGATCTGTTTTTTTTTTCAACAAAATTAAACATCTGAAGGAACATCCTCAGAGACATAATTTTTGCCAGGGGTTGTACATTTTGACCAGGACAAATCCAACATGCAGCCAGACAGGCCACATGTACCAACTTGACAAAGAACAGACTAGGTTCATGCACAGGTCAGCACACACAGGAAAGAACACTGGGGCACATTTATTAAGGGACTTGCAACTATTTTAGTTAAGAAAAAGGCAGGTCCCTTTTTTAACCTTTTTATGCTGTGTTTGCCAGATGAGCGGATGGGGGCAAATTTACTAACATTTGTGCCTGGAAACAGCAGTTTGCCAGGTGCAAGGACCCCCATAGATGGACCTACCGGTAATTTATGATGAGGCGCATTTTTGAGAGTTCCTTTGGAAAATGAAAAGTGGAATCTGATTGGTTGGTAGGGGCAACTAAACCAGTTCTACTTTACACCAGTTTTGATAAATCTTCCCCAATATCATTCTTAGCATTGAGAAGGGTGAAATCTGCAATGAAATCCACGGTATAAGGCTAGGGCTACACGGCGACACTGGTCGCGTGACACCTGTTGCAGCCATGATCACTGAGTAGTGGGGATCCCATAGAAATTAATGGGATCCCCGCCGCAGTCACAAGAAGTCCAGCCCTGTTAGATTTCTTGCGACTGTGGCATTCATTTCTATGGGATCCCCGCTACTCAACTATCCTGGCCACGACCAGTGTCGCCGTGTAGCCCTAGCCTAAATTGACATGATGTAGATTTAAAATCCGCACCACAGGTCAGTTTCTGCAACAGATTTTTTCTGCCTTGTGTGGCTGAGCATTGCTGAAATTCCTATCCACTTTGCTGGTACTGTACAATGCTGAAGACTTGCAGCACGAAAATCTACAATAGCAAATCCGCAGCTTATCAGCCATGTGTGAACCTAGCTTTAGGGCTCATGCACACAAACGGAAGAATATACAGAATATAGAACATGCTGCAATTTTCATGCAACGCAGAAATGATGCATGAAAAACAACGCTCATGTGCACAGACCCACTGAAATGAATAGGTCGGGATTTGGTACGGGAGCAATGCGTTCACTTCACACTGGCACTCAGGTGGAAAACTCAATCGTGTGAAGGGGGCCTAAGGCGGACTTGAAACATATAATGGGTTTTTTCACTAAATTGGTTCTAGTGTGGTCTGTAATTGTTTCCCAGGTCACTTGTCAGGGTGCATGTGACTGTGAGGGTCTTACCTTGGAACTGAACCCGAGTTCAGGAAAAGATTTTTTACAGTAGAAAGCAAGACTTCGCTAAGTAATCGCTTCAGCTCATCTGAACCAATACATTCTAGTACTGTATGCAGCACTCGCTCCGTACAGTATTGAAACAAAGTTTTATGTAAATGGACTTCAGATGTTTCATCCGAAGCTGAGTTGCTCATCCCTAGTCACGGGTTGGAGTTAATAGAGATAACTGGCAACTTATGAGGCCTGATGGGGTTCATCACAATGACATTAGCATCAATATTTTCTAGTATGGGGTGGAACAGGCAGTGTTTTACTTGGAGGGGGGAGTTTGGAGCACCTTTTAAGGATAAACTGACTCCTCTGTGGCGGTCAGTTACAGTGGTGGAAATGACATATGGAGCTGAGCGGGACTTGACCACTGGGAGGCCAGTGGTTGGCATTCCTCTTCAGACAACTTGGCATGTTATATCAATTCAAAGAGGACCTGTCACCTCTCCCAGCATGCCTGTTTCAGTAAATAATTCTATTGTGACATTCTTCTGCTATTCTTGCTAGAAGTGTATGGATAAAGGAGCAAATGAGAGCTATCAGTTGTGGGTGTGTCCCTGCACAGTCTGACCTTTGTCAATCAGTGCTGCTAGTGTCAAACTGTACAGGGACTCACCCCCAACTGGTAACTCGCAACTAGTGATAAGCAAAAAATTCAATTTTGCTGTTTCTTCGAATTTTACAAAAAATCCACTTTGTCACAAAGTGCATTTCTTTGTAAGTAGTGGGTGCAATGACAGGGAGCTGCAATTGTGCCTCTCCGTGTCATTGTACCCCTCCGATCAGGCATTCATACATGATCACGGCATCTGATATTAATAACAGAGTGTAAAATTTAAAAAAAAGCAAAAAAAATACATTATCCACTTGCTTGCTTGAAGGTCTGGCATGAAATCTCGCGCGTCCAGAGAAGACGTCATACGTCACAGCGCACGGGATTAAACACTATAAACTTATAGCAGGAATACAGAAATAAGAGAAGAACAGCACAACATAGTCATAAGACTATCATAGATGCCCCAGAATTGTTATTACATGGGGAATACAAGCAGCTATTAAAACAGACGTGTAAGTAGAGGTGACAGGTCCTCTTTAAATTTGGTTGATGGAAAAATATAATGGTTAAAAAAAGGCTGTCCAACAAAGTTAGTATGGTGTTTTGTTCTGGGATGGAGAGAATATAAACTAATGGGTTAGATGGTTTGTTCTCGGCAGTCTGCAGGACACCAAACCGTACAGGAAAGGTGTCCTTGACTGGAAATACAGGGGGTGCCGGGGGGGGGGATTTTCCTCATGTGTTTGTTCCCACCCTTCCTCCATTCTCTCTCTCTCCCTCCTGTTTATTCTCCTTTCCTTTCTACCTTACGGCCACCTTTTCCCCACTCTTACTCTCCCATGGCTATGGGGACAGTGTTGGTTGGTTACCCGAGGGCAGCCCAGCCCATGAGGTAGTTGATTTATAGCAGGGACCAGTACGAGCAGGCCTTTTTGCACCAGTGGCCTTGAGGGGCATCCCACCCTTCCTTCATTTTCCCCTTGATGGTAGTGACAAGTTTGTTTTATTCTAGAGTACCTTTTCTGCTGATATCACATCACGGTTGGTTGTCGGTTATAGTGGTGGGATTAACATATGAAGCTGATGGTGGACTTGCCCACTGGGAGGCCAGTAGCTGGCATACTACTTCAGACAACTTGACATGTTATATCAATTTAAATCTGCTTAATAGAAATGTATTATGGTAATAAAGGCGACCGAAAACCATCCAACAAAGTTAATATGGTGTCTTTTTTTTTGTTCTGGGAGGGATGGAATATGAGCTAATCTGTGGTGGTTTGTTCTGGGCAGTCACATTCTGAAAGGAAGGAATCTTTGGAGTAATGAACTGTAAAGTCTGAATCATAACTTCTTTTTGCAACAATATCAAGTTAGGGCTCTGCAGATCCTAGAGCCTGGATATCATTTAACCTTTTAGTGAATTTTATAGCTACTAGAAAGCAGACCTTGTTGTTTTATGTAGTTCTACCAGATCGAGAGGCTGAAATGGAGATTCACAAAGATTAGATCTCACTTAGTAACTGGAACATTTATCATAGGTCTAATCTTCTCATCTGTCTTCACAAATCTCTGGATTGGTGGTTTTGCTTCCAAACTCCTTCCCAAGGCAGTTGATAGAAAGTTGATAGAAATTTGGATCCTAATAGTACATGGCTTCAGACCTCTGTCAAACCCCAACTGTAGAAAATCCAGAATATTATGTACAGAAGGTATTATAGATGTTGCATATACAGAAAACTCTCTTAATCCTAAAATGAGTTTTGTTGGTGCTGGTACCTGGGGCTGGGACAAGGTATTTTGTAGCCCTAGGCAGAACACATACGCATACACACCGCCAATTTTTGGTATTGATTATGGTGGTACCTTGGAACCGAACTCGAGTTCGGGAAATTTTTTACAGTAGAAATTAATTTCCAAAGTTATTACCCCAAGTCTCGAGAGACTTCGCAAAGTAAGAACTTTGGCTCATCGGAGCCAATACATTCGAATACTGTATGCATCCGAAGTCGATTCACTCATCCCTAATCCACATCATTAACAGTTACAGGGCCATCAGCAAATTTATGGACTGGAATTGTTATATTTTTGGAACTTATTATTATATATTTTTTATAATTTTGTATTATTTTTATTGGATATTTTTATTTATTATCCTTTTTATCTGCAGGCACCAGATACCTGCAGATGCTCGACATTATTTCTTTTACATCAACCAGACTTTGAATTAGGTCAGCCATTCATTGTATTTATTTTTATCCTTTAATAAATGGCACATGGTAGATGGGGGTCCGTTACAGATTTTCCATTAGGACCCAGGAGGAGGTGGAGATTTTCCATTAGGCAACACCTCTGACTTGACTCATTGCTTCTGTAGTCCATCCCCACCCTCTATAGCAAAGAAATCCCCATCCAGCTGCCCCTTTAACACCGCCATCCTGTAGCGTACACCAATATTGTGCCCACTGCTGCCTCATGTTCCCCCATTATTTTTTTTAAACTGCTTGGATTCTTATAAAATAATAAAAGTAGTGAAAATTTACTTATCCTGCTGCTAGCTTCCCAATCACTGGCTGCAGTTGTCACATGTCCAAATTGGACTTGGAAGTATAGAGACCAGCGAGGACAAAGGAGTAGTGAAAGTGGAGCAGGGATCAGAAATGTATCACTACTTTTATAACATTCTAATCAGTTTTCAAAAATGAATTTTATGTGGCTAGTCAAATCCTTCTTAACACAGAGCCCAGATGAGACTCCACATTTATAGACTCCCACACCAGACCTCAAAATTAATACAAACCCCCAAATTAATAGAGACCTCCAGACCAGACTCCAGAATTAATACAAACCGCCAGACAAACCACAAAATGAATACAGACCTTTAGACAATTACCACAGTTAATACAGACCTCCAGACAAGACCCCAAAATGAATCCAGATCCCAGATTAAGCTTCTAAATTAATACAGACCCCAAGTCAGCCCCATATTCATTGAGACCCCAGATCAGCCACCAAATTTATACAGACCCCAAATCATCCCCAAAATTTATGCAGACCCTCAAATCAGTTGACAGTTGAGGTGAGGACCAAGTCTGTCTCCAGAGAGGGAATGTGTGGTAGGATCCAGAAAGTCCTCTTGCTCATGGTCATAGGGAGAGAGAACAGGACCTCTTCAGCCAAAAGGGGTATATGGTATTCACTCGATTCCTGCTTGATTTTCTGTAATACCTTTGGGAACATTGGAATGAGTGGAAAGATGTATGCCAGATGGAATTTCCATGGTGGAGAGAGTATTCTACTAGCAAGGAAAGATCTCACCTCAATCTGTCAGCCAGAGTATTACGGTTCCTTTTCACATGTAATGCCATCTGTTGTAGGGAATGAGCATCCCCTCATACCAAGACCAGTGCCAATTAAATTATGAGGTATTTGGAACTTGTTCCTTCATGCCAGTTCAAATAGGAAACTTTGGGCATTTTTTATGATTATACCCTGATAGCTCTCCCCTGGATGGTCTGGGGAAAGGTAAACAAAAAATGGTGGATTAGTGTTTTTTTTGTTTTTTTGGGGGGGAATAAATATTCTTATATTTTAATAGTATGGGTGTTTTTTTAGACGTGATGATGATATTGATCTTTATTTTTATATTTTTTTTATTTTTAATATGGGGAAAGAGGGTGTTTGAATTTTTAAAATGTTTTTAAAAACTTTATTTTTCACTTTTTGTCACATATATTAAGTCCCTCTAGGGGACTTTAACATGCGACCGTCTGATTGCTTCTACCATAGACTACAATGATTTAACATAGCAGCCTATAAAAGATTCACTATGTTCCTATGGAGTCCTACCACAGCGATAGGAACATCACTGTGGCAAACCTCTGAGCTTCAGAAGGCCTGAGGCTGCCTCAGCAACTAAACAGCCCCTCAATCTTGGCACAGGTGAGCCAGGAACAGGGAGGAAGACCATTCAGATGCAGTGGTTGCAACTGACCATGGAATCTGAGGTGTTAAATGTCCATGATCGGCATTATTGTCAATCATGAACAATGCCTTCAGGTGTCTGCTGTGTAAACCAGCAGGCTCCCAGTGGCTTCTGAGGGGGTGCACCTAAGAGGTCTTGAAGAGGTTAAACATAAAAAATACAGACAGGGAACTGATGAAAACTGAGATTGTTTGTTAAAAACCTCAGACAGCCTAGCAACAAGCCACTTGATCAGTGATGACCACACTGTATCTTGAAGCTTTTTGTATAGATCACTGATATTACTTTGTATTCTAATGAGTACTGGAATCATATATTGCTGTTAGGCACCACCAGTATTTCCCTTTTATGCATTTTGCAGGGGAAAAAATCTTTAGTTTCTAAAGCTAAGCAGGTGTTATTAGGTCACAGTAAACACAAAGCATAGACTTACAATAGGCACCATCTACCCAACCAAGACATGTACTGGACATAGTTTACTTGGATTATCATAATTCTTATTATTCACTTTAATGACTGAATACCATTATTTTTAAAAGTTCCTCATGTTAAGAGCAACAGGGTTTTTCCTGTCACTTCATGTTCACCTTGATACTGATTTTGTTTGGAAAGTTGCTATAGAACTGCCTTGCATTTAAAACTGAGCTTGGTCGTCTATGTTTGCCTGGTTGATTAGGGACAAGTTGCTGATTGTCTAGCCTTTAAACATTCAGGCCTTATTCCCTTCAGGTTGTGGTAGTGTTTGCAATGTACAGTTCCTCACAGATTATTCTGATGTTGTTCTAGTTTAGTGTGTTTTCTGTGTTTGCTGTATTTGGAATTTTTTTGTTGCTGTGCTGTTGTATTGACCTGGCTGAGTTGCTGGGTTGAATTCAGATGGGGTCAGTTCATTGTTGCTCCATTTCTTTTCACTGTTATTCATCCGTTATCTACCTGTGTGCCATTCATGTGCCAACTACTTCATTGTTGGATCATTCATCCGTGACCCTCATTATTTGGTTCCTGGCATCTATCAGTGAGTTTGTTTTAGTTGTTTTTTGCCAATGTTAATATGTGCTTCATATACACTACTCACAAAAAGTTAGGGGATATTTGGCTTATTAAGATGAACTTAATGTGACCTTCTCTAAAACTTTGAACGCACATGTCCAACTGTTCAATGTTTCAGTACATTTTGCACAACTTGCTGTTCTCTAATAAGGAGCTTAATAACAAAATTCACAACAGGTGTTTGATCCATGAATTGCTCAATAAATTTCCCTGTTCACATTTTGACATCATAAAACCAAGATGACACCTTACAATTGATCAACAGTACTTTGACATTGCAAGGCTTCAAGGCTTCAAGCAGGATGTCCTCAGACGGTTGTTACCACTGAGCTTAGAGTGTCACAGAGTGTCATCAGCCGGCTGCAACTGAGATACAGGGAGACTGGAAGAGTCACAGAAAGGCATAGAAGTGGACATCCTTTGGCCACATCCCACACTGATGACCGCTTCATTGTGAACAATGCCCTGCGGAACTGGATTATGAATGGCACACAACTCCAGGCTCATCTAAGTTCACGTCAGACCATTTGAAATGGTTTACAACAGAGTGGTCTGCGTGCTAGACGACCTGCAAGGGTACCTGTTCACACCACCAGGCACAGGCGTCATAATCTTGCATGGGCCAGGGAGCATCTACACTGGATGAGGGACCAGTGGGCCTCAGTGCTGTTCACTGATGAATGTCGATTCATGGTGAGCATAAATTATGGCTGCCAACGATGTCTGATTGCTAGTCTCATAGACTCCAATGCACTTGCACTGGAGTCTATGATGATTTTACTACTTTCCTATGGAGCCCTATTACAGACAAGGGCTCCATAGGAAATACTATGCAGCAGCCTCCTGCCATTCACAAAGGCAGGGGCTGCTGCAGACTCGCTCTGGCTCCTCCGATCGCCACACGGGGGAGCTGGAGCAACACGGCATGTGAGGGGTTAAATGTTCGCGATCGGTATTACTGCCGGTTGCGGACATAAGCCGCTGGTGTCTGCTATAGGAAACAGAAGGCCACCCGCGGCGATGGCACCCGCTCTGCTCAGGAGCAGGCGCCATCTTTAAAGACCCTCCCAGCGCCGTACTAGTACGGCGCTGGGCGCAAAAGGGTGAAATGCACAACTTTCATGATATAATATCACTGTAGCATGAACTTTTTACATTTTCCATCAATTTCACCTGAAAGCCATATTGTTGTTAGCACGCAGTTATGATGAAAAATGATGAAAGATGATGGCAGCAATCCTCGGCTCTTTTCCAGAGATGAAGCTTCATTCCGATTATCACTCCCACATACAGTACAGAAAGGTTAGAGCTCTTAAGATGAATGAACCTACTTATAACCAGGATGATGTTACCTCAGCTCATTCATCCATAACCTACTCTCAGTCTTCCTTCTTATACCATTTTTACCCATTGACTAACTTGTGGAGGACATCTAATTGGCTAGTACTGGATTCCAATTCTGATCATAAGTCTATTGGCTGTTTTAAACTAAACTGATATTCTGATAGGTTGATTGTCTAATCCTGTTTTAGTAGAGGCAGTTGTATAACTTAAAATGCGGAGGGAAGATTCTTGTCCGGGCAGTTCTGTGCAGACCTAGATGACAGATAATAGTAACCTTTACCATAAACAGACAGATAAATAACTCCGGTTATTAGTCAAAAGGTTTGTGTTTATTACAGAATAACGGCACAATGATATATAGCAGGGGTAGGGAACCTCCGGCTCTCCAGCTGTTGTGAAACTACAATTCCCAGCATGCTTCATTCATTTCTATGAGAGTTCTTAGAAGAGCAGAGCGAGTATGCTTGCTGGGAGTTGTAGTTTCACAACAGCTGGAGAGCCGGAGGTTCCCTACCCCTGATATATAGTAAACGTTTTCGGCCTAAGTGGCCTTCTTCAGACTCTAGTGCATGAGAAAAAAAAATACATATACATATGTCAGTGTTATATACAAAAGAGATTTCCCATGGAATAGGGTACATTTATCACAGATAAAGGGGGAGAGAAAGGGGAAAGAAAAGGGGGAACATCCATATCAGCGGAAACCGCACTTATTCATAATCAAAATCCTGAGATGATATCCATATATTACATATTTACAATATCCAGGGTTCACATAATCACGGCGTCTATGGACGTATATGTATTTTTTTTTCTCATGCACTAGAGTCTGAAGAAGGCCACTTAGGCCGAAAACGTTTACTATATATCATTGTGCCGTGATTTTGTAATAAACACGAACCTTTTGACTAATAACCGGAGTTATTTATCTGTCTGAACGTTGGGGTGGGAACCCTACTCCGGTTACAACATATCGGAGTGCAACAAGTTTTCAAAATAAGTACTTTACCATAAACAGAAACTTCTCTGGACAGAAAACGTTATCCATTGTTCGCCCAGCCCGAGTGTCTCCACTGGCCTAGAAAAACCCTGTGGTATACAATTTTACATTTGACTGAGAAAAAAGGATCTTTATCCTTCCAATCTACCCTATAGATATCTCCTCAGAGTGGTAAATAGCCTATGATTATAACTGATTGTAACTTGATTAAATGACCTCCAATGTTAGATCAATGTAGCATGTTTACATGTTTGACTTGATGGACTTTTTCTTTTGTCAAACTTAATAACTGTGTAACTATATAATGTGCCATGAGTGAATATCATATATAATATGTATATAAATATGTAATATACCAATACATATATTCCTAACTTTTTGTGAGAAGTGTATGTTGTTTTTGTGATGATCTGCTTGCTGTTTACTTACATCCTAGGAGTAACTGAGTACAAAGATCTACAGTAAGGACTTGGGAAAGGCAACTGCTATAGGTGAAGTCTAGCTCTGCAGTGTGCATCTTTTTCACCTCGCCACTTAAAGGGATTATCAAAAAAGTATTAGTATGCAATGAATAGGATAGGTCAAATTAAGTATTACTGCAGTATACAGTCTATGCAAAAATAGATATTGTTAGATTTTTTTTATGTACATTACATTTTCCTCTCAGGTAGTGCCCACTGTGGTCAACCTGTGACAGAAATTATGTTCCACCTTCTCCTACTCTCATTGTTGGACAGACATGCACAGTAGCTTTGCTTCCCTCTTCCTCCTTTTAGTGTGTCAGAGTAATGATTTTATAATGAAGCAGGTCAAGCGGCTCAGGCACCTTTCATTCATTCATAGAAATATATAGCTTTCTCTATCTAGACAGTGGAGAAAGAAATTGAGAGTGGACATTAATGAAGTTGCTGGTGGTATTTTTGGTGAAATTTGCTGGTGGTATTGGTATTTATATGCAGAGGAGGATGACAGAAGAACAGAGCTTTAGCAACTGTGGGGGTGGGGTTAGTAAAAGCTAACTGCAATGCACTCTTGGAAGATGGAGCAACTTGACTTCATGTGGGATGACTTGCTGCCCACACACAAAAGGTAAAGAGATCAGAGCTATAGAGGGTTAGTAAAAAAAAAGTTAAAAAGGGTGAAAAGTATACTGTAGAGTAGCGTTATTTGCATTGAAATTGTTAAAATAAAAATTAATAATTCGTATTATAACCCTTTAAGTTTTCAGAAAAGTGTTAGTGAACAGTGTCAGATTCAGTGGTGCACAACATTTCCCTCAACAGGATTGCAACCCTAGTATTGTATTTAATGTAAATAAATGTGCTGATATTCTTTATTTGTGCAACCCCAAAATTGTGAGCCTCCTTTTATTTCTGATTTGAGTCAACAACATTCCAAATCATTTAAATTTAATTTCTACATTTTGAATATTTAAGGTAGTGTCATATCTGTCACTTTTATTTGATTAGTTGTTTCTAAGTATCTTTTTGCATGTTATATTGTGCACAGTTTCTCCCCCATGAACACTCTGTATTTTTCCTAAAAGTAGAGGTTTTTTTGTACAACTGTGTACATTTCCGCTGAAGAGTTGAAACAGGAATTTAGAAGGAAAAATCTCCAAAATAGTATGTTCTCTGAATGAGTATTTGTTAGTGTGATGAGAAAATTTATGAAAATGAATCTTTTGCCAGGTCTTTCTGGTAAAGAACCTGGAAAGAAACATTTTTTTAAAGAAGTTAAATTTCATCTAAGCTCTACAGTAATCTATACCAACCTACAGAACTTAGCAAAAAAGAACTCAAATGTTAGTTTTATGTGTTAATTAGTGTTGAGCAATTGAAGTGAAATGAATTTACTTTGATCCAAATTTCAGGAAAAATTTGATTTGATACGAATCCAAATTTTCTTGTGCTTTGTGACAACACATCTTTTTTCCTAAAATGGCGGCTACACGTGTTACAAAGTAAAAGTATGAAACCAGGGAACACAATAATGCCATGTAGCCAGCCAAGTGGCAGATAGCTATCCCCTGTGAAGTCACAGCCCTAAAAATTCCTCATCCCGCGTGGTCGTTGCTATTTCATTGTAAACCGAGCATAGGGAGAGATGTGGCAAGTGCTCAGGACAGTGTTTTTGAAAGCTTTTAATTATAGAGTATTGGATAGGGACAGTGTAGGGAGATTGTAGGGAGTTTTTAGACACTGTATTGAAAGCATAGGGAGACTGTAGGAACAGTGCATCCTCAGTGTAATCTCCTTGTGCATCAGACTCATTGCCAACAGGCGGTTTAATATATATGCATGCTTATCCAGCAAACTTTCTGTGCCATTAATACTTAATCTGACTTACTTAATCTGACTTACTGTGCATCAGATTCGTTGTCAACAGGCGGTCTAATATATAGGTACATTTATCTACTTCATCTGCTCACCATTCATACTTTTGTTATACATAGACTTATTGTGCATCATACTTAGCATCAACAGGTGGTCATATATATAGACATGTTTATCTAGTTTACCTGATGCGCCATTCATACTTAATCTGTTCTGTTATACATAGACTTACTATAAATCAGACTCTGTGTCAACAGGCGGTCTAGTATACATTATAGTTGCATTTATCTAGTTTACCTGCTGCGTCATTCATACTTCATAAATAGTTACATTACTGATTCAGTTACTATACACTATGGCCAACAGACAGTTGCCTGGACCCTCAAAAGGTACAGGCAGTGTCAAAAATGTTGCTGGCACAAGTGGCAGCAGAAAGGGTGGTGGTAGCAGCAGCTGTAGAAACAGGCCAGAGCTGCCACTGTCATCCAGCAGTCAGTCATGTTTTTAACAACAATCCAGCTGTACTGGAACATCATCTTCAACATCATCTGAGGTGACAACAGATAGCCAGGAATTGGTGGGTTCCTCTGGCAGCACACTTAGTTGGCATGGCCCATGAACAACTTCTGTGCCCTTACCTGTCCTGATACTGCCTCTTTCTTTTGCTAATGATGTAATGTATGACTCTGTTCCGCTTTTCAGCAAGGACAAGCTTAGTGAGGACAGTCAGCAGCTACAGCCTGCCACAGACTAGCAGGAGAGATTTGTTGTGTCCTCCCTTAGGAGTGCAACTATCAATGATGACATTTGGGTGGGAGCATGTGTTGTGAATGGACAGGAACGTGGCCATGAGACTGGTGAGGGTGACATAAGTGCCAAACAGACAGTGGTGGTGATGATGTAGCCGATCGCATGTGGGGGGCAGGGGATAAGGGTGGCAGCAGGCTCATTAGACAGCAGCAGAGTGGCAGCATGTCTATGAGCCAGCAGGGTGGAAGCAGTAGGAGATCTGGAGCCAAATGTGCCCAAGATAGACCGTCTGCTACTCAGGAGCCTACCTGTCAGGAAACAACTAGTGGTGCATGGGTTCATAAAGGCAGTGGCAAGCAGTCAGCACAGAGTGTTGGAGGTAAAATGCCATACTTGGCAGTGTGAAAATATTTTATCAATTTGGTGGAGGACATTAGCGTGGCCATATGCAGGATATATGGGGAGAATATGAAGCGTGATCATAGTGCTAATGTTGGCACCACTGCCCTGCATCAACACTTGGAGCCATAAAGCGGCATGGGAAAACCACGGAACTAATGTAGTGGTAGTGTACAGCCTGACGCAGCAACCACTGCATCTCCCAGCGGCTCACATGCCTTCTCTGGCAGTGAGGGCTCCACAACCTCAGCAGAAGAAAGCTGTTATTCCTTCCCTTCGTTTATTGCTCCTGATCCTCGTCACGTGTTTCACTAGCAATCGATCAGCGATGTATGCATGCACTCCAAAGGCGCAAAAACTGAACATGTACCTGGCCAAGTTGCTGGTACTATAGTCCCTCCCTTTCCATACCATGGACTCTGAACATTTCAGAAAACTGATGGCCCACCCAAGGTGGAGAGTCCCAAGCAGTCATTACTTGTGTAAAAAAGCTACAGCAGCCCTGAACATGTATATTGAGCAGAAAGTGGGCCAGTCCTTGAGCCTGTTGGGGTCTGGTACAGTTCATGCCAGTGCTGACGTGTTGGGCTGTAACTATGGTCAAGGACAATATATGTCCTTTACAGCTCACTGGGTAAATGTTGCTAGAGCCCAGTCACACCAGCAACTAGGGCAGGTGATGACAATGCTGCCACCACATTGTGTGCGATTTCTGCACCATTGTCCTCAGCCTCCACTGTAGGCACAGTTCAGTTCCAGAATACCACCTATGCCAAGCACAGGTTATCATGTGGCTCTGCATCTAGTCAGCCTGGACTAACTCAGTCACACCAGGGAGGAACTTCTCTGTGTCATCAACCAAGAAATCGAATCCTGGCTGTCTCATTGCCAACTGGAGATAGGAACCATGGTCACCAATAACGGGAAGAACATTCTGTCTGCGATGCATCAGGGAGATCCATGAACCCTACATGGCACACGTGTTCAGTCTGGTTGTCACCCAGTTCCTGAAGTCTTCCACCCAACTGAAAGATGTCTGGAAACTGTGCATGCACTTCAGCCACTCTTACTGTGCAAAAAATTCCTATTGAGCTGCAAAGGCAGAATGGTGTGCCCCACATGTTGGACTGACTGTATGAGCATAGGAAACCTGTGACCAATTTCTTGATGATGCAGACAGACAGTACTACTCCCCAGTGTAACTTTTATGTTAGACAGTGGCAGCTCATGCGTGACACCTACCGTTTGGTCAAGCACTTTGAGGAGGCCACTTTGTCAGATGCCACGACTACAGGATGAATGATGTCATTACACTCCTTCATGTCCTGGAGGGGATGCTGATAAATCTGATTGGCGAGGGGACAAAAGACATGGAGCCTACATCTCATGGACACCTGAACCCTGTGGAGGCTTAACTGGCACAGGAAGAGGAGGACATAAACACCTAGGAATTCTACACAGAACTAGGTGGTTTATCTGCCCAAGCAACATGAAGGAGCAGGAAGAATATGAGGACGACAAAGACAACGCCCATGACTCTGATAGACCATTGCAATATACATTGGAGACAGAGACAGGAAGTCCCTCTGAGTCTCATGTGTTTGTGTTTGCTAAACTCCTTTTTTCTGTTCCTGTACAATAGCTATTTCTGGCAGCCACTACTATGGGGAACTCAGCACAAAGGTATTTCTTGTCTGTCATGGGCAACACAGATGATAACCTTGGTATAACTGCTGCCACTAGGAGACAGACACTAACCAGAACAATTTTGGGTCCTCCTAACTTCTATACCCCTCCTGCATACACTGAGATAATGAGATAAACCAGTTTTGTACGCAAGCAGTATGGTAGACACCATATAAATAACAGAAAAAACAAATAAGGAACCAGGAGAGGCATCAAGGTAGTTTAGTGCCCATAGTAAGATAGTTTATAAGACCGAAAAAAGACATCTGTCCATCTAGTTCGGCCTGTTATCCTGCAAGTTGATCCAGAGGAAGGCAAAAAACCTCTGTGAGGTAGAATCAAATTTCCTCACTTTAGGGGAAAAAAATTCCTTCCAGACTCCAATCAGGCAATCAGAATTACTCACTGGATCAACGACACATCTCTAGCAGCTATAACCAGTGATAGTGTTACACTCCAGAAACACATCCAAGTCCCTCTTGAAATCTTTTAGTGAACCACCATCACCACTTCCTCAGGCAGAGAGTTCCATAATCTCACTGCTCTTACCGTAAAGAATCCTCTTCTATGTTTGTGTACAAAACTTCTTTCCTCCAGACAAAGAGCATGTCCCCTCGTCACAGACCTGGGGATAAATAGATCATGGGAGAGATCTCTGTACTGACCCCTGATATATTTGTACATAGTTATTAGATCTCCCCTCAGTTGTCTTTTTTCTAAAGTGGATAACCCTAATTTTGATAATCTTTCTGGATACTGTAGGCCACTCATTCCAGTTATTACTTTAGTTGCCCTCCTCTGAACCCTCTCCAGCTCTGCTACAGTATGTCTGCCTCATCATAGGCATCTATGCCCTTTTTGATACAACCCATTATCTTATTGGCCTTGGCAGCAGCTGTCTGACACTGGTTTCTACAGCTTAGTATGCTGTTCACTAAAATTCCAAAGTCCTTTTCCATGTCAGTGTTACCCAATGTTTTAACATTAAGTATGTACTGGT